>JBAMBJ010001223.1:0-27381 GCA_037043495.1 Drosophila recens | reverse complement strand
CAATGTGCCGCAATTAATTCCCAGTCAGAATTTTCGTGCTTTCTGGTAGTTCGCAATGCGATTCGATCAGATAATGGACGATTTAATTGCACGGAACTTGCCAAAAATAGCAGAATGGGTTCCGGGAGTCGGGATTCTAACCACACATAAGAGTACAACCGCAACAACCCTCAAGAGCAACCCCAACTGGTCGAGGGTCAGAGGGTTTTCTGCAATAACATTGCATATGGCGTGGTACTTTTGCTTACGCATCGATTGCCACAAGCGAGTAGCTTCAATAAGTTTAAATGCCGTTCCCGGTCCTTAGCCTCGCAGTGGCTCCACCGGGGACACATGGGGAGTCCCCGAAGTGCTGCTGCTGCTGACCCCTGTCAAAATGTTAAACTAATTCTACTTAAAGCGCTCACTCGGAAGCCCGCCGTTTGTGAAGTTTTTGGGGACGACGACGCGTCGTCGTCTGGTTCTGCGTCTGGGTCTGGGTCGGGACCTGCTCTTGAATGTTTATTGTCTGCTTGAAGGGTTCAAAGCTGTTTTCCTGCCTTTGACAAAAAAACATTTTTATTAAAATTATAATGCTTACGCATGGTTATCTGGCGGGTTGGGTTCCTTCCACTGGCCACCAACCAGCCGGCGTAATTGCAACCGCACCACTTGCCCACATGACAGGACTCTACCCAGAACTGACGGCATTCACCGCCCTTGAGATTTTCCGTCTGTCTATGACTATGAAATATGGTATGGGATTGGATCCCACTCTTCGATTCGACCATGTTATTTTAATATGCAACGACGGTTCCAGCCGCAGTCAGCACAAAAATGTTAATCCTTTTAAGTGCGTCAATACGGAACTTTATCGGCACAGACATCAGGGAACCCCATGCAAACCATTTAATCTTTTGTGGCGAAAATGTCGCCGGATTGGCAATAGACGGAATCGGAGCGCACATCTGTTGGCGGGCATAAATCTAATTTGAATGTAAAGTATCTTCCAAGCCCATATGTAGATGACTTTCATACATTGGATATTTTGGGGCTGTCATAACAATTTCATTAACAATTGCCCTTTGCCTTTATGGCCAAGAACTGTCTGGCTTGGCTTATTTATGGGTGTAGGAAATTAAATTAAAATGGCCAAGGCGCTAAACGGAATGGCAATTGATATATACGGAAACTTTAAACATTTTAAATTTGAATTAAAATCTTTGAACATTCATTGACAGCCCTTTATCGCAGTAAACAATCTGGGAATCGAAATGTTTTTTCGAAATAAATTTCTAAAAACCACAAAACATGCAACAGAGTCGCGCCGTGGTTCAACCGTGTGGTTGGCGCTGCATGCACCATGGAGCATAAATCCAATTCGCATCTGATTTGGTCGTCGCCCTCGCAGTTTTCAATCACATTTACAAGGGTTTGACATTTAAATTAACACATTACACGAGAGCCTGCCCAACGGCATTTGGTGGTGGAAAATCAGATTGCCAGTGGATTGGAGGCTATTCAACCGTCAGTTGAGTTGCTCGCTTAGTCCTTCCGGGTTGCTGCTTGGAAACGGATGCTCTATTGTTGAATTAAAATAATCATTTGGACATAAATTCAGTTGGTTTTGACATTCAGTTTTATTTACGCTGTAGCTTTCATTGTTACAAATGAAAAATGAAAATTGTTTAAACTCTGAGTATAACTAGCGTATTCATAAATTTCGTTTAAATTACATAATATTAAACTAGATATTTCCCTCTTTTTCTCTCTAATGGAGTACGTATCGCTTATTGGTTTCATTATCTTTGTTTCCCTCATTTGTCTAGTTTTTTATTTTATTTCGTTGAAAATTGAAGAGCACAAATCAAAATCAGAACACGATTTAAGATAGTATCAATTATCAGGCTTGTGTGGAGATTATACAACAGAAATAGAAATACAATGATAATACAGAATATTACGTACGCATAAGAAAACTAAACCGAACCACATAAACTACATAGTACATTAAATTAGCAGCTATATGTGATATTCAACTGTGGAACTACCAACAACAGTTTTGGTATGAGGCATGCTTTTGTGATCGATCGCGGGTGTTTTTCTCGATTCCTGATCTGCAGAGTGTTTATGAATGTTGGTTCACTCTGTGTTCTTCCTTTAAGTTGTTAATTGCAATTTGGAATTAGGTTAAGTTTTAAATACGAATATGAATCCGATTGCATTCATCCTAATCCTTGCGCACTGCGCGTTTGCGAGCAGATTTCGTGGTGGATTCCTGTAGAGAAATCGTAATGTTAGTTTTAAAATTGTCACAATGAATATAAACTGTAGACGTACCTCAGTCTGTGTTGGCTCGTCGCTGTTATCATCCTGCTTAACTTGATCGTTAGTATCTAAATCAGACTTTTTATTCTTTTTGGGGCTAGCAGACTTTGACGCGTCTGTCTTACTGCTTTCACCAGCCGCCTGTCCTGATGAATCCTCCTCGCTCTCATCCTCGTTGGGCTCGTTCTCATCATCGGGCTGCGGTTCATCTGTTTTCTTGGCCTTAGCGGCGGCAGCAGTCGCCGCAGAGTCCTGTAAATTCATTCATTTGCCCGTTAGCAAGAATCTTTCACTAACTACAGCTGGATAACAGTGGACAACTAGCTTGTGAACATTACCTGAGTCTTTGCCTTGCCAAATCTACAGTAGATGCCGACGACAGTCAACGCAATAAAGGCTACCAAGCCAATGCCCCATGCCGTGGGATAAGTCTTGGCTAGCTCAAGCACCTTGTTTACGAATGAATCCTACAAAAGAAGCATATAGCAATAAGGGTGCGTCGTGCATAGCAATAGCAAATGAATGTCGAGCGTATTCAGTGTGTGTTTATGAGTGTGCAGCAAATACAGATACATTAGAAGAGAAGAGACGAATGTCTAAACCTCTTTTGCTCGTCGGTACAAGTAGAAGACGTAGCAACTGGCGGGGATCAGCAAATAGAGGAAATATAATGCCCACCAGCCGGGTTTGTAGTTCATGTGACGCATCAGACGATGCCACAGCGTTTTCTTCCGTATGCAGAGCATTTCGAATGATTATTTATACTTGTTTTTCTCTTTTTTTGTTTTTTTGTGGTGTGTGTATTATTTATTAGGAGGCGTGGCAGCCAACTTACCGACTCCCGATCAATGTAACGGCGTTTGATATCAAAGCTCATGGCGGCAAAGTCACGTGCAACATCCACATCATCCGTAATGATAAGATTGTCAAAGAGAATCTCATTGGACATGGACCACAGTTCGAGACCAACAGCGCCCTATAAGTACAGTAATTACCCGTATATAACGACAGTCAATCCGATAAATGGTTAAACTGCTTACAATTGGCGTCATTTTAAATGGTGTCAGATCCTCAAAGAAGTCGGGATTGGCAATCTTGCGAGGCGCCCATTTGCCCTGGTAATTGGGATTCTCAATCATCGGTGCTCGCCATTTGCCCTTGTACTCTGGGTTGGGAATGTGTGGTGCCTTCCATTTGCCGCATCCAGGGGCCTTTTCACACGCAGGATTATCGACCAGAGGAGCCTCCCATTCGCCATCGATTTCGGTGTCCCAGTCTTCTGGTTTCTCGGCAGTGGGATCTGAAATCATGTCCGGCTCATCCTCGAGCCAACCCGCAGGCATGACAGCATTGACATCGGGTATCTGTGGCAGAGCATCGTCATTCCAGTCGTCCGGCTTCTGCGACGTTGGATCGGGTATCTTCTCGCGCTCATCCCATTCAGTTGGCTTTTGATCTGTGGGATCATCGATCTCTGCTGATGGATTGACAGGTGGCTTGAAATCAGTCAGCAACGAGCCCTCGTTGATGATCTTGTGGTCCAGTCGTATCTCGAAACTGTTGTCCGGTCGCACCACCAGCTGATACAAATGCGGCAGCTTGTCCTTGAATGGTTCCTCCAAGCGATTCCTGAAACACGCACACAGACAAAACAACAAGTGAAAGTGTGAGCAAGTGAATGACCGCGCCAATCAACAGCAACCACCAGTAGCTGTAGCTGTAGCTGTTGCGCTGTTGGGGTTAATAGACATCCACGAGTATTTGTGGATGCGCCGGCTTATCTGCACATGTCAACTAATAATGAGCACAACAAATATAGCGGCGGACAGCGGTGACAAAAGGGAGCGGGAACGGTAGGGGAAATGGGGGCACGCACACTTACTTTGGTTTGTTACAGTGCTTCTCAGTTATGGTGCCGTTAATTGGATTTACATGACGGAATATGAAGTGCATTTTCACATCGTTGCCGCACTTGTCCGGTCCAAACATAATGGTGTACGGTGTCTTGTCATTGAACTACACCGAAACAGAAGATAGCACATAGCGAAAAGACAATAAGTAAACAATGTGTAGAGTTTTAGGGAGCAGCCACAGGCCTCAGGCCACGGCTGTCACCGCTTACCGTGGTTAGATCGTCCGTTTCCTTGCCTGCGGACAATAGTTTGATGTACGAGCCACCGCACTCTTGACCCTCCTGGAAAAAGCGGAAACAGTAGCACATGAAATTGGGTCGATTAGTGGCAGTTACTATTAATTGGATTATCCGATTATTGGTGCGACTGATGCAATCTGCACAGCCGTTTGCAATGGACAGAATGGCAACGCACCTGCATGGTGACCTCATATTGTACCACCAATGGTTTGTTGGCTTTGAAGTCAAACGGTTTGCTGAGGCGGGCCGAGATGGCAGCATGCTTTGCCTTGGATTTGAGCACCAGGCCCTTATCCTTGGGCCAGACAATGCGTTGCGGTGATTCCCAGTTCCAGATGCCATCGTATTTGGCTATCTCCTCGGCAATGTCGTCCTTCTTGGCCTGCGAATGGATCCACTGCTTGCGAGATGCCTCAACATCATCAAAATGATCCGCAAAATGGAACTTTCTAGGCTCGATAACGGGACTCTCGTAGACCAGCTCCTCTGCGACTACGTTGGCAGCTTCCTCCTAAAAGATACATTCACATTAACCACGTTTAGATAAGCGTAAGATATGAAACAATAAAAAAAACACGCGGCTGACACACTTTCCAAGGCAACCAGAGAGAGATAGAAAGAGAGGGAGGGAGATAGCGAGAGAGGGGAGAGCGTAAGGGGCTTGCGTAAGTCAGTTTAATTTATGCATACAGATGCAGATATATGTATATATTTCGGAATTGTAAACTGAGCGACATCGCGGGTCATAGCCCACAAACTATGGTCACGCGTAACCTACACACCACACAAATTAACCCCTCCCACAATACACATCCGCCCCCCTTCTAGAACAGATGTTTGCTACTGACGTGTACTTTTTTGTGCACGATTGCCGGTGGTAACCGGCCGCCAATCAACATACATACACACACATACTGTATACATACATACAAACATAGATATGTGTAAATGAGTGTGGAGAAAATCGCTCACCTGCACATCTTCAACGATTCCGTCGTCAAAGTCGTCGATATCTGCATTTGCGCCGGCTGTGCCAACCAATATACAGCAGGCAAACAGTAAAGCCAGCGCTGTTCGGCCCCGGCTAAATTTTTTCTGCATTTTGCGAGTGGTTTTTTTTTTGTTTCAACCACTTCTCTCACACGCCCGTCCGTCCCGCTGTATGCAACGTTAAATGTAACACACCGCTTGATTTTCGCTTTGTGGTTGCTTGCTGCGTAGCTTTTCAACGATTACTGCGTACTGCTGGGCGCTGTGGAAAAACGAAAAATGAAATGTAGCGCGGCCAACTAATTGTAATTAAGTTAAATTAAATTATACATTCTCACTGCGCCTACTGCTTGCTGTTTTGCTTCTATTTAGAGTTGTGTCGTTTCGTTCTGAAGAAGTTCAAATGAACGGGTCACTAAGATGAACGAATGAACTTATTCAGGAACTAAATCGCTCATTTCTCAGTTGGTCAGTAATTTCTTTAAACAAATTTTTAAGTTTCTTAGAGAAATACAATTACATGGAGTCCCGCGATTGGATTCAATTTCTTCTTTATTTATTTGAACAATGTGAAAGGTTATTTAAGCCCAAAATAAAAATCCAATTTACTCTTTTTTCTAATTTTCAAAAAGCCATGGCATAAGTATAACCCAAAAAATTAAAAGATAATATCAAATCTAATTGGTATTTGTCGTCTATTTTAATTAAAAACTACAACAACGACAACAAATGACTAATTGAGTTCACGACTGAAAAATTAACGATTGAGTTTATTCAGCAAATTGAACTAAAATGCCCAACTATACTTCTATTATCTTTTGGCTCGGTAGCAGCCCTTATTCACGTTGGTGCTAAATAATACCAAAGGCGTGCGCGTGTTTAGTGTTGAGCAGTGCGCATGATCGCCATGTTGCCATGACGTCACAGCTGGCGATTTCAGGGAAGAATTTAAATTGAAATGAAAATAACGGATATTAATTAATTAAAGTTACTTAATGAAAGTTAGTTTGAGCAAAATAAGTTATGGGATTAAAAAACTATATATATTCTGAAAATAAAACAGTAATAAGCTCAGAATATTTGAAATTGAAAGTTATTTGTATTAATTAACAAATGACTTTGGTTCTCTGGTTCCATCTAATCAATGAAATAGTTCTTTGAAGTGCAATGATAATATTTAGCTCGTTGTATTTTCATTAATCAAAACCAGCAACCCTTTGATAAAATGTTTATATTAGAGTAAGCATATAAAATAAATGTATCTCGCATGTTTGCAATTAATTTAAAAGCCTGCCTGTTCAATTAATGCGTATCTCCGCCATCAACTAAACTCCGCAATAAAGTCGACTGGGGCAGCAAACTTTTCAATATGCATGAACATAATAGGTGCATTTAAACATACAATTATTTCCATAAACATGTTCTACACGCTGAAGCTTTGATGCTCTTTCCGATGGTCTGACATGTCTCTTTTAATTCTTTAAACATTTCTGGTCAGATTTATAGAAGGGTATAAGAATTATCACCTCGTCCCTGCATTCAACGGGCCATTCAATTAGCACTGACTGTTGCAGTTGTGAACAAAAAAGCTTTCTGTTTAATGGAATATTTAACACAATTTACAAAGTTTCTAAAGACAAACAATGGCTCAGACACTCGCTGGCAAAATCAGGCTACAACTTTTATTGCAGCTTGCCGTTGAGCGTGGGCGTAACGAAACTTAAGCGCAGACACACACACACACACACGTACTTGTTGTTGTTGTTGTTGTTTATGGAAATTGTGTAATGACAGTTAATGACGGCACTACACCTAGATATGTACACTACACTACTGAACAGGTGTACACCTCCCACTTCCCCGGCCTGCCCGGCCCCACGTCACACCAGCGCATAATTAGTTTGAAGTGTCAGTGTTGGTAAGTGTTTTATTAGCTCAAGCAAGAAGCAGGACGCCTACAAACACTTGTGCTCGATTTTCGTTGTTGTTGTTGTTGTTGCTGTTCCACTAAGCAAAGGGTGCATAATAGTAGAAGTCAACACAATGGCAGTTTGCCAGATAAAAGACATATGGTAGCAAATATATACCAAGAGAATGATATACAGAATCTGTGTTACAGATGTGTGCGAAATAATAAGAGCAGCATCCAATAATATTTATGTTTTACTTTTTATAGTTTCAATTGTCAAACCTTAATCGTCTATGGAGAGGTGGAAAGAAGCAGGGAAATCAGGAAGTAAATTCCACCTTGCAGATGACGTGTTATTAGAGCTTCTATAAAGTGCAGACTATATAGTCCATTCTATTCTTTCCTGGCTCTCATTTAATTAAAATTAATTTAAGGATATGGTTCAACCAATTAAAATAGTTAATATGATTTATTATTTAATATGCAGTACCTATTAATACGCCCACGATTGTACATATTTATCACTAGTCTGATTTTGTTTGTAAATTTAAACAAAACTTAAACTTTTATTCATGTAGGTGCTCGTAAAATATTTTACCCTTTTTTGCATAATAAACTTGAAATACTTGACAGCCGTACTTAACACCTTATAAACATGAGTACACGAAAATAAATTCAAAATGCTGTATGTAAAGACTACAGAGCCAACTAACATTGGCAGGAGCTCGGCAAGGATGTCGACATTAATTTTGACGTCCTGGCGCAAAAGTTTTGTTTTAAGCCTTTGGACAGCGCTCTGTACACACAATAAGCAATAAAAAAAAAATTAAACATTTTCACCTGCAGGCCAAGAGCAGAAAATTCAGCGGAAGGGGTGTATTTAAGTATGTATGGGTGTTTGGTAGTACAAGTATATGTAGTATGAATAAGTGTGCCTGTGTTTGTGTGTGCTGAGTATCAAAAAACATATGAAGGAAGCGTCGTTACAAGCGCACGAGTTCAACTTAGTGTGTACTTAACTTCCGTTACATGGACGCCATACTACCACTACACTCACACTCTCACGATGGATGCGTGTTTGTGTGTGTGAACATGCACGCACGCACACATTCATAGTCCATTCACACGCATGGATTGCTGCATATGTATATGTATACGTACATATATGCATATGTGTGTGCGGTGTTTGTTTGTTTATGCCAAAAGTGTTGTAAAGTGCGGCGCTTTGTCGGCAGGAAACGCTGAAAATTTATTACCGGACAATTTTGCCATGGCATAAAAAAGAGAGAGACAAGCAGAGTGGTGCGAGGAGCATACACACACAGAGACACGGGCACAACCATTCATATGCATATGCATAGTTTGCTGGGCGTAAGTGTATGCAAACATGCCTAAAAAAAATGTGGAGCAACACGACATCAAGGAGGTAAAGGCGGCGGAGGGCAAAGTGAGAGTGAGAGAGAGAGACAGAGAGAGAGGGAGAGTGAGAGAGGGAAACCTAAGCAGGCGGGTGGAATGCATTAAAAATTCAAAATGCCCGACGCCCAACGGACAAAGGCTGCCTGCCATTAACACCGAACTATGCGGCATACACACAAACACACACACATACCCCACACACACACACAGCAACAACACTTTTATGTAGATACATTTGTTTGGTGGCCTCTTAAGCTCCATCCTATGTGTGTGTGTGTGTGTGTGTGTGTCGGCGACTTTGCTTTGCACGCCTTTCAACAGCTCGTTTTCGCACCTTTCAAATGAGTCCTGTCCGTGCCTGTTCGTGTGTGTAAAGGCAGTCCGAAGGAGGGGCGATGAGGGGACGGAGGCATCAAGAATTTGCACCGACGTTAAAACAGAATTGATTTGTTATTCATGTTTGCTGACTTATGGCCAACACTTTTGGCGTTGCGCCTACCATTCAACGAATCTGGCCCTGGCGCCAAGTTTCCTTTACGAGTATTTCTCACTTTGCTTCAATTTTATTTACCTGTTTTTTTTTTTTTTGCGCTCATTCTCGTTTATTTTTGGTGAATAGTGAAAATTTAATGCAGGCAGCGCGCGCATTCACCTGAAATGTCTCTGTGTGTGAGTAAGTGTGTGTGTAAGAGGGAGAGAGGAGGAAGAAGTGGAAATGAAAAGGGGCACAGAGGGCACTCTGAAGTTGCCGCTTGGCTTTTATTTTTATTAAATTGCCGCAAGGGGAACATTTAGCGCATGTTTTAATACAAAAAAATAAAAATAAAAAAAAATACAAAATTGCGGCCCATGAATTGCGAATGTTAGCAGGATTTGCTTCGGCTCTTGAGTGGCCAAAGCTGAAAGGGCTCAGTAAATGAGGGAAAAACAGCGATAATATAATGTCAAAGGACGCTTGAATGAATTACAATTTAAAAAAGAAAAAAAAGCACACCATTTTAATTAACGTGTAGTACTCGGCACTACACTCAAGTTTTGTTTAGTTTAAATAGTTTAATTAGATACTTGCGAATAAATGTGCAAAATAATACTGTAAAGTTAGCTTCTCGAACATCTGCCACTCCAAAAATGAGTCATTAACAAATTTGACAGCTTTTTCTCTAGAGATATTTCAAAAGCGTTTTTGATTTGGGTAGTTTGTGTATTTGTATATACCTTGTGGCGTCTATTGTGCCTCAAAACAAAAGGTGGGCAATTTGGGAGCATTTTAGGAGTTCACGGTAGAATGCCACCAAGTTTTAATCACCTCGGCTGACAAGTCAAGACAAATAAAATTGGCTCCAGTCACATCGTTTGTGTGCTCGGGCGTGAAACCAGCTCGACCACGCCCACACAGCCTCCATCATCCCCATCAGTCTTGGATGCGGCGTCGGCATAAAAAAATAATTTGGCTGGATAAAACAATAAATCAAGGCATAGAAAATATTTAAATTTAAATGTTTTAAGCAGACGGGAAACCGGAACTGAGTGCGGTGGTAGTCACTTTCATTATTGAAAATATAAATCACATTCATTTGGCTGCAAAATAACAAACAGCCAGCAGCCCTTTGGTTCCATACACCCTTTGAGGGCACAGAGCTGCAAGTGGAGCCGTAGGTGGAGTTTGGAGTTCGGTTGGGTTCGGTTTTTGTTGTTTTTGTTGTCTGTTTTTGTATTTTGCGGCTGCTTTGCGGCGGGTTTTACGATAAAAACAAACAAATTCATAGCTAATAAAATTGCTAATAAATAAACGAGAATGGCGTAAGCGCAAAAAGGGACACGAGCCAAAACAAAGCAGCCGCAAAGTAAAAAAAAGCAAAATAACAAAGAAATATAATGAAAAGCACGGCGACGCCAACCTGGCCACATTGACCAACAGCCGGCGGCCATTTTGGGCCAAGCGGTGCATTAACCAGGTGTGGGCGGGTAGGTGGCTCCAGTCAAAAGTGGGGCGTGGCACTCGCGTGCCTCAACTGCCAACAATTGCCACCAATTCCGTGTTCCCATTCTATGCGCCCTTTTTTTTTTACTTTTTATTTGTTGTTGCCAGTTGTGGGTTTTTTAAATTTATTACCAACGCGACAAGTGGAATATGCGACTAGAAAATACCCAATATCAGATAACAAAGGTATCTTCTATGCAATTTGTATTTTTCCATAGCTATTGCAGAAATAAAAACAGAATTTTTTGATGTTTACTTTTCTAAGTTCTGTCTTAGATAAGTCAACCAATTAAATATATTTAATTTAAATAAAAGTCTCTAATCTAGAGTTTAAGGTTCGTTTTAAGGACCTGCTCGTCATACAACTCTTCAAAATGATACTGAGCATATAAACCACACACGTTTTATAGATATTTGTATACACATAAGTGTATTTTTTAACATTATTGTTTTCCTTTGCCTCGCTGTTTGTTATTGTGCACCAATTTTAATCAAATGATTGTTGGCGTCGCGCTGTCGACGGACTTTGCTTGCTTTTAACTTTCAACAGAAATCCAATTACCTTTTGATGAAAATGGCTAGGCAATGGCAGCATTTGGCTTTATGTAAATCAGTTGGCAAACTGTATTCAAGTTTATTAGCCCTTTTCAGCTGACCGCAGGTGCTGGACCATAAAAAGTGCCCAACCAGCAAAATGAGTGTTGAAAATCAGATCAGAACAGAACAGAACAGCGCAAAACGTGGGTCATCATTTCATGTCTCAGCTCATAAATCTTTGCAGCATAAAAACCGCTGAGAGCTGCAAAAGCAGCTAAGGTTGCCGCCACAACGTCACTTACAGAGCCCCGAACTCCAGAATCAACTCCTGATTTCACTGACAGACTCATAGAGGTCATAATTCTCATGCAATTTGATTTGCTTTGTTCTGGTTTTTTTGTGTTAAATGGTGGGAAGTGGTTTTTACGCTTTGCTCGTACTATTTGCATTTTTATTAGGGCCGCCCTGAAATTGAGGCATTTAATGAGCTCGGCAGATACTTAAGCATTGGCCAAGAGATTGACGTTGAGATATGAAACAGATTTAATGTGTATATAAAGATTGTCAGATAGATTCGAGATCAACTTTTATTAGCTGAATTTCGCTGCCCTTAAAGGCAAAAAAACATTTTTTCATTTTTTAAGACACAAAAGAAAGAAATGCGAGTAGCCAATAAATGTAGCACACTTTAATGCGAAATTAATAAACCAAAAACAGCTGCTAAGCCATAAACCAAACTAACTGAGCTGCTTTGGCTGGCGCCAGAGTAGGGCCCAAATCTCTAATCTTGGCCTGAAATTCGACCTAAATAAACAAACATACACACGCACACACACACATGTAGATAAGATTACACAGATACAGATAGAAATCCAAGGTCGTGCTATGAGACGCGCACGCTGATAAACTCGAGGGTCCAAACCGCAAGGCAGCTAACAAAATGTTCCGGCGCCGTCGAAACAAACCAAACACAGAACATGCACAGAGTCAAAGGAATAAACCAAGCAAATAATCCTTTGGCTTAAGTAAAAAACCAAAAGAAAACAAAAAAATAGAAAGAAAAAAGTGAAAAACAAAACACAACAAAACGAAACCAAACAAAAATCTAAACGAAACGACAGCCAAAAAATTCCCGACTGACAAGTGAAGCAAGCGAGGCGAGAAAAATCGAGGCGAGGTGGAAAGGCGAAGTAAAGCCGCCAAAATTGTGCCGACGACTATTTGGCTGGTTTCGTTCTGAACCCCATCAGACACGCACACACACACACAGATACACCAAGTATTTGTTTGCTCTTGTATCTCATACTTTTCAGTCAGATTTAAAGGAGGCGGCCGCATTGTCCTTCAGCTTATCGCGATGCTCGTGACGCTCGGAAAACATCCTCAGCCTGTGCGGCGACATTTTGAACTCTGTTTTTGATTTTGATTTCGCCTCATCATTCACCCGTGTGTGTTTGTGTTGGTGTTGGTATTTGTGTTGATGTTGTTGTTGTTGTTTGTCTTGTTTTGTGCTCTGTATCCTTGGTATTAATTTGCTTAAGTGTTGTCCTCGTTGTCGGGTTAAGATTTCAGTGGGCGATAAGCGGGCTAATTTTGTGTAATGAAATAAATTAAAATCTAGAAATAGTAGGTGCCACCCCGCACAAATGAAGCGTATTTTGCTTGGTCATTGTGAAATATACAAAATTGTCTTGTTAATGCGTCATTACGCATACGCCATGCTGTACATTTCGTACTGAAAGTCAAAGGGGACAAATGAAATTACGATTTTAAATGGAAAGCAATGCTGAACGCCATTTGAATTGTTAAAAGTTATGGTAAAAGGATGTTTATTTTCATCTTATTGCACACAATCAGAATTTCTGATTAGTCTTTTATTCACTTTTGGCCAGATTGAATTATTGTAAATGAATAACTTTTGTTTCTGCATAGCTAAGATTTAAGCTTAAAGTTTTTCGGATTACAATATAAACTGAAATTCAAATTCAGAGATATTACACACACTGTCTAGCTTTTGCCAACTTCAATTTGGCCTTGGCTTCGGAATTTAGGTTGACGTTTGCTGATTGCCTGTACGCCCTTCTTGGCGGCCATTTTATGACTCCTGTTTCTGTCTCTTCTCAGACTCACATCCCTGCATGGCTAATTCGATGTCAAACTATAAAATTTGTTAGCTTTGCCACATATGAAAGCATTTATTTCAATATGTGGGCGTTTTACTATTCGTAACTTTGTGCGTGTGTCTGTGTGTGTGTGTGCGTGTGTTTGTGTAGGCCAGAGCTTCGCATATGGTAGCTGATATACAAGTGGACTCAAGTGGTCTGTCTGTCCGTCTGTCTGCCTGTCAGTATGCCAGTCGTGTGGGCAATCTGTGTACGTGGCACTTGGCATGCTTAGAATCTCATCTGTGACACTCGTTAAACTTGTCGTCATTTAGTTAAATCAACTAAACCAAATTCAACTATGGCCTGAGCTGGATATAAACTAACTAGCCCAATGCTTGAACTCTCATGCCATTTAGGCATGATGGTAAACTCACGTACCCAGACCGGATGCAAAGGCGGAAGTCGTGCATATCTCTTTCCTCTTTCCTCTTGCCGCTATCCTCTATCCTCTTGCCTCCGCCTGTCGCACTCGCAACTAGCGTGACTTTTCATGGCGTTCATTTTTATCAGCATAATTTAGTTGAGGGTAGAATGGGAAGTAGCCACAGACCGTTCCACTGTGGTCCAACTGCATTAGTTAGAGCACTCTTTGTGTAAGTACGAGTATTTGTCAGATTTCCACGCCCACCGCCCACCGCCCACCGACCACCGCCCACCGGTCACCGGTTGGCTTTAATTAAGCTACAGCTGCCACTTGAATTATTTAACTAAAGCACGCTAAAAATCATAACAAATTCCTTTACATGCGCATTTCTGTAATTCATATCCGCATTTCTCACTCTTGGGTGGGTTACGCTGGTTGGTGGTAGAGTTGCCACCCACCGCGCAATCAGTTCCCATGTAACTTTGGATTTTTGAAGTAGTTAATAATTTTGCACGGCGCAGGTTACTCGAGCAAACTCTGGCTAAGGATGGCTGAGAATTGCCTATGGCCACCTGGATTCCAACCAAGTGGAGTTTGCCAAAGATGCGCATATTTCAGAAAGATTGCAGCCGACGGACTTGGCTGGATTGGCTAACTTGGCTTGCCCTGCACTTGAACTCCGCTGCGCTTTTGGCCATAAAAGTTAACGTGCTGCAAAAGTTGGTTAATCAATTTAGACTTGAGTGTTGATAATAGCCATAATCTTGGCGGAATTTCAATGCATTGCCCTGGGGCCACTTGAGATTCTAGTCCTATCATTGCCTGATGTTGTCAATGGGCTACTAGAAAAAAAGCTCATGGCTAGAACTGAACTCCCTGGGAGCCGACCGCACAATTTAATCTGCCAGCCACTTGGCCAGGCTCAGTGGCTCTGGTCGTTGCAGTTTGGCCAATGGCAGCCTCATGGTTCGCGGAAAGTCTCGCCTCGCCTTATTAAATGTTTTGCCTTTGGCCAAATCTTAGCAGCTCGCTGGTTACGGCCATGACTTTGCCTACAGAGCCCGGTTTGGTTTTGGCCCGGCCTTTTAGCCAGGTTTTGCAGTTTTTCAGTTTTGCAGCCGCAACGACAACGACAACGACGTCAACGGGCTTTTCCCAACTTGCTGTCAAAGCCAAAACTGCGCGGCTCAGCCGCTTTTCGCGTAATTAAAAAGTGTGGCCAGCAACGTTGGCTGCTTTCGGCCATACTTGTACCTACTGCTGGCCAAATGGGCACTCGCTTCACTTCACAGCTTTGTCAGATGGAGATGGAGATGCAGGCGGGAAACGGGACTGAAACTGAAGGTTGAGGCAACTGCGTCTGCTGTGGTCCATTTTTGCTGATGCTCGCATAAATGCACTTGAAGTTTCAGATTTCTTTCCCTTTCCCCTTTTTCATCTCCTGTCCTGTTCTCCTGTCTAACGCTTAATCTGCGTGGGCAAAGAGTGAGAAAAAAAATGCATATTTCAAATTAATTAACGCTAATGAAAATGTTTCAAACTAGCAAGTTTGTAGTTGCAGTTACCATGGCCAGCAGAGTTGGGTTTATTTTTCAGCAACTCTCTTTTGCTGTTTGTCGACTTGCAACTCGCAACTCGCAACTCACTTCTTTTTGTTGCCAACTTTGGAACCAGTCCAACAACTCGGCTAAATTGTCAGCATACCACAAAAGCCAAAATGGATTCTCTCGCTCACCCACTCTCTCTTTCTCTCTGTCTCTCACACACTGGTGCTGATTTCCGCTTCCGCTTAGAACTGTTTCGGTCAGAGAGGACAAACAAAGCGCCTGCCAAACTTATTTGTTCTCCACAAACTGTTGCACAAACAAGCACAATGCAATTTCAATCAATTTTATGGCACATTTATTTGCCAAGCACCTGAGCACACACCTTTTCCTCCTCCCTCCCATACTCCCATTCATATTGATGCGCTGCAGCTTGTAAATTACTTCCAAGTGCATTTTCAACGCATAGAAAATTTCATAATAAATTATGGCAAACTTGTTTGACTTCCTTTGTTTTCCAGGTGAAACAAAAGAAGCTTTGCATAAAACTTTACCATCGAAGAGTTTTGTTTGCTGTTGCCAAAGAAAGAAACTTCCCATCGAGTGTAGAATATGATTCACCATATATATAGATATTCATACATATTTTAAATGACTCTCAGCATGTGAGAAACTGCTTGAGACAAGACAAACAAACTTCATCTGCTTCATTTGATTGACTTTTTCTTCGTTCACAGTCTATAAAACTGTGTTTTAAATAAGCTTCGATTCCTGGTCTGGTTAACCTTTCAATTTCTGTTGGTATTTCAATATCCAATAGAGCTTACCTGAGATGCAATTATGGCCAGACAATTGATGTTGCTGTTGCTATTGACAATTGAGGAGCAAAAGGCAAGCATTATGTGTTTAAAGTGCAAAAAGCTGTTTCAAATTAACAATACTCTCTACTCTCAACTCAATATCGTTTGTAACATAACTTTTGGTTCCTAAAACGCAAAACTATGACAAACAGCTACAACAGAAAACAACAAACAACAAACGAACATACGTCAACGTTTTTGAGACAAGTGCACAAGTGTAGAAATGGAGATCCCATATACACAGACACAGACACAGACAGGGCCAAGGATTGTAGACAACCATTCTGGATGCTAAAAGCCAACATATGCGCTGCATAAAACGATGTCGCCGCCTTTCAGTTGTCACATGGAGTACACTGAGGAAAAAAAAGCGGTATTAAAGTTAAGTTCGAGTGAACGCAAATTAATTATTTTTGGTACTTAAAATTGAAACGTGCCATATGTCCATAAAAATCTTGATATAAGAACAACGAATCTTGAATCAAGTAAATTTCTTAAATTATTTGAATGGAGTTCCAATAATATAAGTTCGAGACTCACAGATAAAATTTGTAAAAAGTGAAATCAAGTAAAAGTGAATCAAGTATCAAGTATCCCAAATAGTTCTTGCCTGTTTGCTATCAGAATCAGTTCGACTGGCAATGAGCTTTGAAGACTTATAATTCACAGAATAATTTCTGTAGTCAGTTGTCCCTTACTTTTAAAGATTTTAAAATACTTTGATTTCGTACTTAAAATATCGTCCTTGACTTCAAGTACGTTTTAAGTACGAAATACTTGATATTTCGCTCTGTGTATGGCCAGTTGTCTGTCTCCCTATGTTGTTGCTGCTGTTGTTGTTGTTGCTGTTGTTGTTGTTGCTGTTGTTTACTGCCGCAGTTGACGTCTGTGGTGACATTTGAAGTGGCGCACACATGGAGTGCAGGCGACGGCGTCATCAGGCAGTCGAATAAATGCCGGCAGCGTTATATGAGAACTGAACAATGAGTACTGCCTAATATGTCCCGTAGGCAGCAGTCTTTTGCCTGCTCCAGCTTGCCACTTGCAGGCAGTCAGCACTGGCCAATGGAATTGTTGCCTGTGTGCACGACATTTAAATGGCTAATGCAAATGCATAATCATGTAATTGTGCTGTTTGTTTTGGCGCTGCAATTGCACCTGAGCACCAGACATTGCGCATACGCAACGTAAGCCGTAAAGGCAACCAACAAACCAACCAGCTAGTTAAGTTAAGGCTTGTTTTTTTTGGCCATCCATTTGATTTAATGCCCCGCTTAGTAACCGACAATTGTGCACAACACTTTGTTGGCATTCTTTTTGCGTAGCCTGACACTTAACTGTGAAAAATTGTGAATTATTATGGCAGCACTTGGTTCTAAACCCTCCCCTTCCCCAGTAAGTAGGCAACAGTCAACGTCGCCATGGTTGCCTTTCAACAGTTTATGGCTGCGATTTGTTACGCACCATTGTGCCTGCTAGCCACAAAAGCTTCAACAACACCAGGATAAACACCAGCAGCACCATCAGCAGTAGGAGAAGCTAAGGCTAAAACTAAACCTGAAGCTGGCTATTCGCTGTGATATGCCAGGTAAACAAATAATTCAAAGTCATTTGTGTGATGTGGGCCGAGGGCCGAGGCAGCTGCTCAGCTTAGCGCCAGCAACTGTCAACTGTGTAAAAAAATGTCAGCTCCCTTTGCTATGTTGGTGATTATGACACTAAAGAGGAGTGCCCTCTGTACCTGTACCTGTGGTCGTGTAGCCACAAAGGTGTCAACAATGCTTTAGGCATTCGTTTATTGGGACAGCATAAGGAGCAAATCTCAAGCATACCCTGTAAACACCACTCATGGGTATATGATTGGTTTGAAGTCCAACATAAATTAAGACAGGCCCTTGCAAAAATATAACTTTAATAAAAAGAATCGAATTTCGGTTCGGGGGAAAAAAATTGTTGAAAAAATGTTATAAATATCTTGATAATAAAAAAAAATGAATATTATGAGTTTTATTTTTACGTTTAGTGCCAATTGTATCAAAATTAATTTAAAAAACGTTGATTATACCTTAACAAAATAAATTAATTTAATTCTTAATTAAAATGCAACTAGCCGTAATAGTACATGAATCGGTTATTAAACGGTTATTGCAGAATTCGGTTTCCGGTGAAAGAAATAAAATGATTTAGACAATTAAAAAAGCACTAATTTTCCTTTAAGAGATTAACATTTTTTTGCTTAAAAATCTTTTAATTTATAATTTTTATATTCTTAAAATTTAAAAAAATATATATGTAGGTAAGCAAATGAGTAAATAAAATATTATTTTTAAATTAAATTGAAATGGATAGTTTAAGGTCGAGCAATCTTGGTCTTTGTATTTTATGTGCTTTGTTTCTAGTCTGTGTTTCTTTAAAGGAAGACTAGAGGATTTATTTGTTTGCTAAGAAAGACAAATAATGCAAGTACTTTCACAGGAAATTTTTATGGCAGAAAGGATAATAAAATATTATATTAAAAACGCAATATCAAAACTTTCCAGTCATTTGATTAAAAACACATTATAACCATAATATTGCGTTAAAGGCTAATGTTACTGCAGTATAAGCTACTTACTTAGCCAATCAAAATCCTTTAGATTTAACACATCTTAAAGTAATTACTTAAAGCTTAGCTAGATAAATTTGAAAACCTATTTTACTCTTTGCAAAGTTGTAACCTAAAAAACAGTCTTTGCTTTTGCATTTTGCACCTCTGCACATAAAATGTGTTTACCCAAAGAAGCAAAAAAAAAAAATTTAAATAGGAAAGAGAAGGAAAAGCGAGGCGACCTTCGTCCTTCTTCCTCTCGTTTTGCCTAGGCGTCTTTCCAAGATGTTGGCCTCGGCAAACAAAAAATCTCATTAATCCATTAAGTAAATGCGAAGAAAAAGTTCAAAGCGGCTGCTGCACAGTGGCTCACAGCAGTACACACCCATACATATATACATCTCCAAATGCAGAGGAATGTGTATATAAGTGTGTGTTTGAGCGTGTGTGCGTACTGCTTGGCGACACTGTAAAAGAAAGCCTTTTGGGAGCACTAATGAGTTTGACATTGTTTCCTGCTAACAAGCGCCAAAGTTAGACGAGGCCCAAAGCAGCAGCCAGGTGGCAACAGCATCAGCTTCAGCTTCTGCACCGCCAGACATTTGCCTTGCCCTATCCTCTGGCATCCTCCTGGCATTTCTATTACGATTTCACCAGATGCTGGTCCTCCTGCTGTCTTTCTTTCAGTTACCAGCTACCAGCTACCAGTTCTCTCTCTTTAATGAATTTTCTTGAAATTCGCCCTTTTTGTGCACTAATTAAAAGAGTGTTGATAGCATTTCCCAATTTCGACTGTTAAAGAGCTTAAAGCCGATCATTGGATCTGCTGGGAGCCAAACAATGCAAATCGAACCCGGACTGCACGAAGGTAACGTATGTATGAATATGCTTATAGCTGGCGTTTCCTGTATGCCAGCCATATATTTTTTGGGCATGACTAATGTTTCCCTTTTGACTCATTTGGTTACACACATTCGTACAGAGCAGAGCTCTTGAATGCAGAATTGCTTTTCACATACAGAGACTGAGCTGAAACTACGTTTTGTGGAACTTCATACTCGACATTTTGTGTGCGCAATTTCAACTCCGACAGCTCCGATTGTAAATTACGCCCTAATGCGCCCATTTGTATGCTACAACAATTGCCGCTTATTGAATATTTAGCAAGGAGCGCGAATTCTCGTACCTGACATCCTGATAGCGAGTTAGGCTGGTGTGGAGCTGTTTTTTAAATGAACTCATTTGGGATTTCGTATGCGTGTTTTTGGTCGCAGTAAGAAAACTTTTGCCACTTTAAATAATTAATCAAAAACGCGCTCTGAGTCGGCTGTAAACTCAAATACTGGCAAAAGAGTACTCATACTCCTCCTGGTACGAGTATTCGTATTCGTACTCGTTCTAGCATTGATAGGCAAACGTCAACAATGACTGACAGGCCAACTGCCTGCGGCCAGACGGGGCCAAATATCCGATAAGAGCTAAACAAGCAAATGAAATTCGAATTCTGCCTAGAGCCCCAAGCAGAACCGACTTTACAATACAATGGGCATATCTTAATTTTAGTCGATTGTTATTCTATCCTAAAATACCAAAAGATGCTATTATACGATCTGTCTGCATAGAGCTGTTTTTTTATTAATGCATGAACATCAATGAATATAATTTTTTATTCACAATCAAATCAAAAAATTCACTTACATTTTTGGTATAAATAAAATCATTATCAAAAAATAATTAAATATACATTTATATTTAAACATCATAATACATAAGCCATAAATTTGTAAATATTTCTTGAAAGTTCAATTTATTTTCCAATTTTTAGTTTAAGAGCAAATTTTTAAAATTTTAACATTTAAAATTGTGTTTTGGTAATTTTTTTTTTTATATTTTCATCATGTTTATTTTCAGTTTTACTTGTAAAAATTTTAAAATAATTTTAAGAATATGAGTTTATACTATTTTCGGGATAGGTTAACCAAAATAGTTTCTCTAAGATTTTCCTAGACGTCTATATAGTTTTTTGAGCACTCACAGGCTAGACAAATCTGTTCTTGGCATTATTCTTAGGAATTTGTTTGGTACTGACATTGATCCATACATGTCGTATGCAAATTTTGTCATCTGCTCTCCACTGTGACGCCTTTTGAAATGTCATTTTAAAATGCCTTTCAATTCGGTCCATGCACCCGCAGTCGTCCCAACAGCAACAACCAGAAAACCAACAGGATCAGAAGGAACTGCCTTTTGGTGGCGTTGGCAGTGACGCAATCGATACTTCATTAAGATATCGTGTTTTTGTGCCTAGACGCTTTCCGTTTACGTTTCCTTGATTACTTTACATAGTTGTTCCTTTACTCGGCTCAATTGCTTTTGGCCTGCTATCTTATCTGCATTTCGGCCTACACTTCAAGGCTGACTCTTTGGCTGTTTGGCTGGTTAGCTATTTGGGTTGACTCCTTGGCTGCTTGGCTCTTTGTCTTTTACACTTGGCAAATAAATCGCAAAATCCCATCACAGAGGAGAGGCCCAACATTATTTGCCGCCGGATGTATGCATGGAGGCGTCATGTGGCTCCATTTGCCACGGGGTCGTGCCTATTTAATCGTCTGGTCTGAGCCCGAGTCGGGCCAGATGAGTTTGCAGTTAGACCGATGCGATGTCTGTTTATCGCACGAACACAATCAAATTAGCGCACATCGAGTACAAATAACTAAAGATAGGCAAACAAATGCCACAACTCCAGCTGCTATTATGGCCAGCGTGGGATGGAGGAAAGGGAATTGAAGGGAGTGAGGATGGTCATAAGCAAAGTGTGTGTGGTGTGGCTTTTGGCATCTGGCGGTTGTCGCCAGGCCACTGACTGTCAACTGCCGACTGTCAACTGCCAAATGCCGACTACCAAATGCCGACTACCAAATGCCGACTACCAACTGCAGTTGGCTTATGAGCAGCTAAGTAGCCATGGCCCAATGCAACTTTGTGTCAGTTGTCAGCTGAACATTTTTAAGTCTAGTATCTTGCGTTGTCCTTCGAGTTGAACCCGCTGTGACTTGGACTGGCAAATGAACTTCTGCAAAGTCTTTGGGTCTTTGGGGTTCTGTTCTGGGGTGTCTGCAACAATTGCACTTTGTACGAGTACTTTGCTTTCCCACTGTTGTTGTCACATTGTCAAGACTTTTGTTGCGCTGTCAACGTCGCTGCAAGAAACTTTGTTCATATCGTCACATGACAGCCAGCTCAAAAAAAAGAAAATAAATATGAGCAAGGGTCCAGGACACATGCGAATACAAGAAGCTACCCCCTTTGACCCCCCTTGCACCCTTTTCTCAGCTTGTTGCATGTCAGGCTTACCACAATGTTGCAGGCTTGTCGTTGTCATATCAACAGCCACAAGCGCGCCTTTTCCACCCATTTAATCAACATTACTTGTGCTTAAATCAATTACAACTAATTACATTTTATGCCCCGTTGAAGGCAACTTTGTGACTGTCACTCTCTCTCACTGTCTCTTTCTCTCGATGTCTCTCTCTTTTTCGGTGTCACCTAAAGTATGCAGTGCAAGGAATGCCAACAAAGCGAACTATCCTTTTGCTATGAGTCTGTCGAGCTGCTCAACTTCAGACTCACATGCGTTAATAGAAACTGACGCTGTGACCCCTGACACCACACCATAAACACACACACACACACACACACACTCTCTCTCACACACACACAAGTTTCTCACACTAGTCGAGCACATTTTTCAGCTTTGTCTCATTTGGGAAATTGCACTTGATTTCGTTTCCTTTTGATTAACAGAGGTGCACCAATTAAATATCAAGTGTACGGCAACATAATTATAAGCATATACGAGTATTTCACCTTGTTAAAGTCATTTTTGGGCCCCCTGTAAAAGTAATTAAATTTAGAGTATTGTATTCCAAATATATGAGACATAAACATCCTTACGATTTGTTTTTAAAAGGTAATAAAAATCGTAGCTGATAATAACTCTCAGATAAAATAAATATAAAAATATATTATTGTTTTCTTTTTTTTTTTGGGGAGAAAAAACGTTTTTTTTAATTTTTATTATAATAAAAATTTAAAAATTAGGCTTGTTTTTTGAATTAAAAAAAAGATTTATTTGTAATAATTTTTTAATAATTGATTAAGCATACTAATAATCAAGGGGTTGGCCTGATAAGTTACTGGTTTTACTAACCACCTAATTTTTTATCAGTGAAAATGCTGAAAAGTAAAAGTATTAACAATCAAAAAGTATTGTTTGCTTTCTTCATTGGCCAACGACTTATCAATCCACCCTCGTCAAGTACTACGAGTAGCTTTTCTTGTTATTGTAGAAAACTTAGCTCACACTTCAAATATCGTGTATAACTTTTTGTAACTCATGGTTAAACCATTTAGCTTACCATGTAATAATAGTCTTTAGAATATGAGCAAAAACATAGTCAACTTTATATACGTATATATGTGTGTGTGAGTAGCTGGAGCTATGAGTTAATAACAGTGCCAGGAGCAGACTGACTGCAGGATTTTGAGTAGCTCATAAATATGCATTTGCGTTTCGCCTTTCGCCTTTGTGCCGAGGACTTGGCATATTAATTTTTTATAGGGATGGAGAGAGGGGTGTTGGCGGGAATTTCTAGCCCGGATACCTGACCAACTGAGGGGACAAAAAGCGTTGGCTAATTAGCGTTCTCGCTCAATGGTCGATTGCCACGCGAAAATGGCCGGGACTAAACACAGCGTTTAAAGCCAAAAAATAAACAACAATTTAGTGCAGATTAGCGTCTCTCTGTCCGCTTTTGTTTGTGCTTTTGTGCCATTGTTTCTGAGTCTCGGCCAGGTAGACAGGCGAACAGGTAGTGACATTTAGGCTTGAATGGCAATGGCTGCCTGCTTACATGGACATGGACATGGACATCGCCACTGTTTGGCTAATTGCTTGGCGCGCACACAAACAATGGCCAAATCGCACAAGGCACAAGGTAAACTTCCGCTTTCATTGCGAGTGTTGGGAAGTGAAGGGAAATGGGACCTTAAGCAGGCAAACTAATTAGATTCGTGCGCCTCATTTGGCCACTTTTTGATTTGTGTTTTTGTGTGTGCCAAGCAAACTTTTGCGGCCCAGAATTGTTTTTATCTTACAGCTGTTTCAGCCCCCAGCTGCAGTTCATGCTATGCATATTTGGTTCAAGTTCGGCCTGCAATTTTTCATCAAATGAAAAGCCGAGAAAAATATGAAAAAGAAGTAGTAGAAGATGAAGATAAAGAAGCAGCAGCTGAGAGATGAGAGGGAAAACTGCGCCAAAACAACAAATTCTAGCAAATGCGACATGTGGCTGGCAAAAAAGTTGAGCCAAGCCGCAAAAACAAAAAACTTTTTCAAAAAGTAAACGAAAGCGCATCTACCAACAACAACAACAACAACAATGACAAAATTATGCGAAATTTAATTTGACTTTTCCTTTGTTGTTGTTGTCGCTTGCTTGGCAGCAACTCTTGCACTTTTCTTTTTAGTTTTCTCTGCGGTTCTCCTGCACTCTCACTCTCGCTCTCTCTTTCGCTGTTGTTGTTCCTGTTGCTGTTTTGGTAGTAGTTGAATTGCCAGCTGGCAAGTGCTGCCAACTGCACTGTATAAGGATACCCAGCTCGTAATTTGCCAGCTTGGCTTGCACATACATATTTTATATTATTTAGTTGAAAGTTGTTGTGCGACAAACACAAAACACAAAAAAACAAAAACTATACAAAAAATCAAGTATACGCAGAGTTGAGGCGAGCTGCAAGTGACGAAGAAATATGATAATCTCATACGGCAATGCCATCCCAGGACATGTGTGTTACCAACTACATGTATCAGTCAGAGCATGCAATCAACTGGAGTGATCTCTAATTGGATTGCAATGAAGAACTAAAAGCAAAAATGTCAGGAAAACTTCTTAAATTTTAAATCAAGACAGTCAAGAAAATTTAGTAATTTTTTTTAATCTTATTTAAGAATATGATTTATTATTATTTTAAGATTTTTTAAAAGTAGTCTTAAATAATAAAAAATATGTATATAAAATGAATTAGAAATGCCAAAATAATCGTTGCACTTGGATAACTTTTAAGCAAAGCTAAATCTAAGAGTCAAGTAAAAAAATCACTCACATCATCATGTTAAATGCATTTGGAAATCCATGTTGTATCTTCAAAGACTCAAGGGAACATTTGAAGTGATTTCTTATGTTAGTTGTGCTGTCTTTTCTTGGCTTAAATTATGTATTTAGATTTTGTTAAGATGCATCCCATGTCGTAATTGATTTTTCGTGTCAAAGTGAGAGACAATCAAATGTCAATACAAATTCAGGATCTCTGCTGTTTAGCGTCTAACAGTCAAGTTAAAATAGATTTTGCATTGTTGCAACAATTTGCACATGAGCATAGAATAAGTTTATACGCTTGACTGAGATGGGGCGAATAGAAAGAGTGAGAGAGAGAGAGATGGAAAAGGGGAAAAAGTGATGGAAATTAATAATTTATGGGCACGTTTCTGCTGTGGCTGCTGTTGCATATTAGGATTCGGGCGGCCAACCGCTGTGGCTGCCACCTGGGCAAGTCAAGGGGTCATGGGTCATGGGATATGGTCCATGGAGCATGGGGCATGCAATATGCATAATGTGCTCCCTTTGATTTGCGATTGCGAGCACATTTATTTATATTTTATTTCAACTCCAGCTCCCTTTCTGCTATTTTTTTACTCATTCAGAGATTTAGTTTTGCATTTTTTATTTATTTTTGTAGTGGGGTGGGTGGAGCGTAGAGGGGGTAGCAACTGCTGGCTAAACACTTTCACATTTTGAAATGTGCTTAGCTTACAGAAAACTCACAGAACTTGACTCAAGCACACACCTAATCACACTCATATGGGGTTATTATGTACATAAGTTGTTGTCGTTTTTCTTTCGCTCTCTCATTTTTTTGTTTGGGTGGAAAAGCTGTCTTGCCAAAAAACTATACAAACTAGCAGAAAACAAGCAGCGTCAGCTTCTGTTTCTGCTTCTGCTTCTGCTTCAGTTTCAGCGTCAACTACAGCGCTTAATATTAAAAGCCAAACCGCAACAGGAATGGCAACAACAACAACAGCACTGGGGAATGGCATAAGAGTGAAAAAAAGAATTAAGTATGTATATGTGTGTATAAATATATATATTTGTGTGTGTGTGTGTTTTCAGTTGTATGTGCATGCTTTTAGCTGATACAAACAGCATTTGGTTGGTAAGCTGCATTGCAGTATCTACTTTTACCCTTACTCCCTCTCCCACTCCCCTCTCTTGCCGTGTCCTTGTCCACCCGCATCCTCCTCCTACTTGGCTCGTGTCCGTGGACAGTCCGGAAGCCTCATGTTTTTCTAATTTCTCCTCTCTCTTTCGCTCTTTCGCCCTGTTGTTGCTTCTTGCTCTTCATGTGTTATTTTGTTGGTTTTATTTGCAACTCATACGCTTGTGACTTTTAACCTTCTTCTCTGTCTCTCTTGCTTTTCATTTTCGCTTAGTGTATTTAACATTTTTCTCAAATGATACTCGACACAAGTGGCATTTTGTTTGTCTGTCCTGTTCTGTCCTCTGCTTTTCTTGCACTGTCCTTTCCCCGTCCTTTTCCGTGTGCTGCTTATTGTCTCTCAGTGTTGGCTACATAAGCTCATATACCGTTAAATGGGGCTGCAACAGTTGCGGTAACAGTTGTCAAAGTGACCTCAAAGCAGCGGCACTCGACAACCACACTAAAAACAATAAGCCAAAGTCAAAGCGAGTGCTCTAATCAAGATACCCAAATACTCTATCTTATACCCTTTCACTATTTAATAAATAATTTTAAATAAAAAGTAAATCAATCGCTACTCTTATATACATACATATATTTGACAGAGTTGCCTGCTCCATCACATACCCATATGCCTCTTTTACAGGGTATTAATTGCACGTGCATTTTTCTGTCCGTTTCCACTTTGCTGATGAGCTTAACTCGAGCAGTTTATGTATGTATTGGATACAAGTAAGAGTATGTAATTGCAGGTATGACAGAAACAGAGACAGAGTCAGAGACGGAGATAGCGACAGTGCGGGAGTGAGACAGCAAGAGCGGCAGAGTGAGATAGAGCTAGTGTATTTGTTGCTGTGTTTGTTTGCCTGTTCATTTGGCCGCTTTAATGAGCCTCAAACATGGCCTGCTTAGGAGCTAAGTACATTTCACATTCTTGTTTTTCAAATTACCCACAACATGTTTTGTTTTACAACACAAATTTAATTATGTTTGGTGTACATCTGTAAGTGTGTGGGGTGTGTGGGGGTGTGTGGGGGTGTGTGGGGGTGTGTGTGTGTATATATTGTCTTGAACGATATTTGGTCGCAATAAGCAATAAGATTATGCCGTCTTACCTTTCTTTTAAATGTTTAACTAGGAAAAAATTATTTGCCAGTTTTTAACTTCAGTAGAAAATAAAATTTATAAGCTAGATTCGTTAAAATATATTATTTTTTTTTATTATATTTTTTATCAAATAATATTATAT
>JBAMBJ010001222.1:0-15019 GCA_037043495.1 Drosophila recens | reverse complement strand
AAAGAATTAAATACCAAAAGATTTTTATTTATAAGTAGTAAAAGTTTCTTTCTTTTGAACAAACTCTTAAATAAAAAAGCTATTTGTTTCAGATATTGTCTAATTTAAAGACTTTTAATTTTTTAATTTCATAGAATCAAATATGAAAATGGTTCATAAATTCTTCAGTTTTCTACTCAATTCGCCAGCTCATATTAATATTTATTCAAAAGGAAAATTCCATAATTTACTTGCCACATTCCTCACACCACTCACAGACTTGACTCAAATTAAACGTGGGAGCTCCAAGTGTTTGCCATATATCAAGCCGACATCTAAATCAAAATCCCAATCGAAATGCGAACACAAACCTCAATTCCGAATTCAAAATCACATACATATTCATATTCAAAGCCCAAAGCGTGCCACAGTGTCGGCAAAACAACAAAAAAATCCAATGAAAATAAATGAAAATGGTGCAATTTTGATTGATTTATAATTGAATGTGAATTGTTGATAAGATTATGATAAACGACATTCATAAAGCGGCCTCCAGCTTCAGTTTTTCCCTCTGCCAGTTGCCAGTTTTGTAGTTGACGTTGACGTTGATCGGCGTTGACTTGGCCGAAAAGAAACAGGTTAACGAACCATAATTATAAGTATATGTGTGTATTTGGACGGGCAGCTACCTGACAGACGACCGACGACAGACGACAGACGAGGGAGGGTCGCCAACAAGGGGTGGGCAAAGGGGGAACTGTAAATCCAGATCAGGGGTGTAGGGGGAAAGGGGAAAGGGGGAAGTGGAGTCTTTGGCGTCGGCGGCATTGCCAATGTGTTTGCCAGCAGAGCTCTTTGCCTTCAGTTGGCCATAAACCAGATGGTAAATGGCAGATAAAATAGAGTACACCGAAAATTTAATACTCTTTTAAAGAAATATACAGAAAAATAAAATAAAATAAAGAAATATAAATATTAAATGTGGGAAAACAAATGGAAAAGTCGAGCTCCTGACTATTGGATAACCTTTACGTATTAAAATAAATATAAAATATTTTTTATTGCATACTTTAAGGCACGTACATTGCTTGAAACTTAAATCAGCCATTGCTGCCGTTCTGTTTTGCCGATCTTGTTGCAATTAAGTATGTTAAAAGCTTATAATAAAAGATAGCGGTTATTACCAAAAAAATAGGTACTATTCTAAAAACGGTTTATATGGTGGCTTTTCGCGATTTGCGGAGACGGCTTCTATCATACAGTGAGGGAAAAAATAATAAAAAAAATAATAGTCATTTTGATATATCAAACAAATCTTTTAAAATATGACTTCTAAGATATTTACCTAATTTAACTAATTGGATATTAATATTAAAATTTGTATGAAAACATTGAGAATTTTATAAAAATATTAGTCTAATTTACAATTGATAAAACAACCTGCACTCATATTAAAATATGCTTATTTAAAAATAAATTTTATTAAATGTAGAGAGTTTCTATATATCTTAGAAGAATTTTGCTAAGTTTAAACAATTTTATTGCATTTAAATAAATAATACATTTTCTTTATTTCGTTTATTTCAGTTACACAAATTCAAATGTGGAAGAAACAGTTCAGTGTAATCAATGTAAGTAGTAAGTACTTTATATTTTCTTTTGTCATTACATATTACAGTCGAACTTCCCTAACTCGAACTTCCCTAACTCGAAGTCTCTCTAACTCGAACAAAATCAAGTGGCAATACTAGGCAAATTTCATACAATTCTACTTCCCTAACTCGAAGTCTTCCCTAACTCGAACTTTTTTCGTGGATAATGGTGATTCGAGTTAGGGAAGTTCGACTGTACTAGATCGTTCAAAAAGTCCCCGGACTGACAGTGAAAAAAACATTTTTTTTTTTTTAGTCAATTTATTTATTCAATATAGTCTCCGTCTAGCTTAATGCACCTTGTCCAACGGTCTTTCAACATTTCGATGCCTTTTTTGTAGTGGTCTGAAGAAAGTCCCTCAAAATAGGCTTCAGTTTCCCATTCAACTTCTTCATTGGAGTAAAATTTTTATCCCTGGAGCCATATTTTCAAGTTTGAAAACAGATAGTAGTCACTAAGGGCAAGATCTGGGGAATATGGAGGATGAGGAAGCAATTCCCAACTTAATTCTTTGATTTTTTCCATCGTAAAAGCGGCTTTGTGAGATGGTGCATTGTCTTGACGAAAAAGGATTTTTTTCTTTGCCAAATGCGGGCGTTTCTTCTTAATTTCGTCATTCACATGATCAAGCAATGCAGAGTTATATCCTTTGTTGCATTTTTCACCCTTTTTAAGATAGTCGATGTGTATTATTCCATGTCCATCCCAAGATACACTGGCAAAAACCTTACCAGCCCATCGACTTGCCTTCACACGCTTCGAACGGCTTTCACCGGCCTCTCGCCACTGAGCTGATGACCGATTGGACTCCGGAATGTAGTGATGGATCCAAGTCTCATCCATGGTGATATATAGACGAAATAATTCGCTTGGATTTCGGTTAAACATGTCCAAAAAGGACTTGGAATCGGCCACTCGTTTTTCCCTTTGATCAATATATAGGAAATGCGGCACCCATTTTACATTGAGCTTTTTCATATGCAAATGGTCATGCAAAATCGAAACCGATGACCCAGTCGATATGCCCACAGTCTCAGCAATCTCACGCACTTTGACTCTTCGATCAGTCAATACGATTTGACGGACTTGTCTGATGATCTCTGGGATAATCACCTCTTTTGGCCTTCCCGAACGCTTCGAGTCTTCGGTGCTCGTACAACCGCGTTTAAAGTTGGAATATCAATCGCAAATAGTTGATTTACCTGGAGCAGAGACCCCGTAATGCTAATCAAGCCATGTCTTTGCTTCTACGGTATTTTTTCCCATCAAAAAACAGTGTTTAATCAAAACACGAAATTCAGCTTTTTCCATTTTTCAAAAAACTCAAAAAGTTGCACAACAATAATATTTCTAACTCGATAGCGAAGCTTCCGATTGCGCTCAAATTTTCACTGGAGCCTAGAAATGAACTAGTCAGTCTAAAAAAATTTATTTCAAAATTTTAGTGGAGTGGCCTATGTGTCAGTCCGGGGACTTTTTGAACGATCTAGTACTTATAAGATTTAAATTACATATAAATGTCACCAAAATCTGTTTGACTTAGTTGTCATTCCCATTTGGTTAGTTAGTGTATAGGTCGTAAATAGTCGTATCGGCAAATCGTCAAATTGGCTTCGAAATGCATAATTTTTGGTCGTTTGGTATCGATATCGATTTACATTTTTGTCGCTGCTTTTTGTGGCTAATAATAATAAAAATCAATAAAACGCACAAACTGTAAAGCTGCATATAGATTTTTGTGTAGTCTATCTAGTGTACACTCGGAAAAATGTTTAGGTATTTAGTGGTTTTTATATAATTAAACTAGTAAATTTGAAGATTGAAATGAGATAAATGTAAGAATAATTTGTACTGTCAACAAGTAAATTTTGAGACAAGTTCAAGAATTTTTGTGTACTTAAATTGGTCAAATTTGGGTATAATAAAGATGTTTTGATGCGGTTCTTTTATATTAATCTTTTATTCACTTAAATTCCGTTCGACTGATACCAAAACTTCTTTAACCCATTAAGTACCCATGAAAAATTTTTAATTAAAAAGAAAACCAATTTATCAAATTTTTTTCTCGATATTTTCCAAATAATATTTTGATGCAAAAAATTCTTGAAGCAATTCTAAGAGTAATTGCAAACATTTTTTTCAAAAATATTTTTTCTAGTATTTTTTATGAATTTTTTGAAAGTTGCTAAAAAGCCCCTTTTTGTATGAAAAAGAGGAAAAAGGGGTTAAAATAGTAATTTTAAGCAACTTTCAAAAAATCATAAAAAATACTAGCAAAAATATTTTTGAAAAACATTTCTTGCAGGCACTCTCAGACCCTGTTTTAGGTATCTTTAAATCTATATTTTTTTTCCGAGTGTAGTTGTAAAATATAGGTAGTTGGTTGTTTATTTTTGTGCAGTTGGGTTGATCGCCTGCTGTGGACCGCGATTTTTGAAGGCGACATTTAATTGCCTGCCTTTGAGATTTTTGTGATTTTGTGATTTTGAGATTTTTGTGAATTTTGTGCGTGGTCTGTTTTGGTCTTAAGCCAGTCTCAGAGTCAAATTTTAACAGTCTACAAACTGCAGTCTGCAGTCTGCAGTCTACAATCTACAGTTTTGCAGTCTTTCCGAGTCGAGCTGTAATTTTTTTGTCACTAGGAAATGGTTTATGTGACTAGCTGTTGGTTTCTCTCTCTCTCTCCCTCTTGGCCGACTTTTAATTTAAACAGGAAATTATGAATGTTGACTGCAAATTTGTTTATGCAGCTGCTGAGTCACATGCCACAATTTTAACCCCCCCCCCATTTGTTCCCCCCTCTTGACTCCTGCAAATAATAAATATTTGTATCGATAAAAGTTAATTTACTTTAATGTTGTTGTTATTGTGTCTTACGATCTATTTTGATGGCAAATATTTCACGCTAGGTGTATGAGCATATTAACTGGCCAGAAGTATGTCTTAGCCAGCCCCTTTGTCAGGCATCATTAGCTCTGGCCAAAAGGAGTCCAAGTCCAAGTCGAAGTCGAAGTCAGGGTCAATAATTAGTCATGTGCAGCGACTGTCAAATTGAGTCTGACTGACTTGACTGACAGATGTCCTATCTATTCTATTCTTTAATATACAATACTCCACACTCCGTTCTCTCTCGGTAACAATAAGAAAATTGCATTGTAAGCTCGCTCCCTGAAAGGTTATTAGTCATTGATATGCCGCACCTTCGAACCCAGTGCACATACAGCTGCTCAAGTAATTCTTTTGACAAGTCAAACAACTCACAAATTTTATTAGCCAGGAACAAGAAGAAACCTTCAACCTTTTGTATTTATTTACTGAAATTTATTTCATTTTTAAAATTGCTTATATTAAAAAACTTTTTTTTTTTAATCTATCTTAAGATACGATTTTATTATAATTAATTAAACTGCATCCAAATTAATCTAAAATTAAAATTGCAATGTCAATAGTATAAAAATTATTTGTAAATATTTTTCCAATTTTTTAGTTATTTAAAAAAAATTGAATTTTAAATTTTTTACTTTTATCGTGGTTAAATTGTTATATTTAAAATTTTTTTTGGAATACTTTTAAATTGCTTGACTTTTAAATTTTTTATTTAATTGACTGTAAAATAGTCAAATTTAAAATCTTCTGCTTAAAAAAAAAATCTTAAGAGAATATTTTTTAATTTTTTGCCATGCTTTAAAATCCATTTGAATTCAATTGTAGAATTAAAAATATGATAATTAAATTTTATTTTTTTTGACGTGTTTACACTTACATTTAGAATCTCTCTTTCCAGGTTACAATAACTAACTTACATTAAATAATTAAATGCATTTTTTTAAGTATACATTTTTTTTGAAGCTGAAATTTTTTCTTTTGTCAAAGCAGTTATTTGAGTAACTGTTTGCATCGACATGAGTCTAGTTGAGGCTGCATAGTATATAGTATATCTTGTCATTGTCAGAGGGCGAACAATTGAAACAGCTGAAGTTGAAGCTGAAGTCGAAGTTGGTTAAATTATGGTCTTCATTAGGTTGTGTCCATAACGGGGCTTTAACAATCAATCCCCACAATAAAACGGGCTCTCTTGTTAATGCATTACCATTTACCATTTAAGTCATATATGATTTCATATTTCATTATCTCGCCTCCTTTGACTTTATAAAATGCAATTCAATCACCGAATTCCGGATGCTTGCCCAATAATAATGAGCTCCTCCTCTCGACTCTTCTCTCTTCTGGCCAAATTGCTGCTCATTAGGGCCAAAATCAGCATATGAGTATGCGTAGAAAACATTCAATTGCCTTTAACTATACCCTTTAGCCAGAGAATGTCTTGGGACTGATCAACTTGAATCTTAAAATTCAAGTTATATAAAATCTTTTGGTATCATGGAATTCTCTGCATTTTTCTTTACTACCAGAATTTTTGATAATTTTACCTAAGTTTTAAATGTACAATTATACTTCATTTATTCATATTAATAATTTAAAATCTTAACAAATTTTATTCTAAATTTTAATTTATTTTGTGTCGAACTCGTTTACTCATTAAAAAACTTCTTTTTATTAGTTTTAATTTATTCCATAGCCCATAACAAAGTATTTTCTAGTCTATCATTCTACATTGCCGATTACAGGGTATAAATGAGACAATAAAAAAAAAAACATAAATTTTTCAATAGGTCTCCAAACTTTTTGGATAGCCCAAGACTTTTCAATTTTTTTTTATCTTTCACTTTTAATTTTATAATTATATCTAATTTATTCAAATTATAAATTTAATAGCTTGGTTATAAGCATTAAATTTAAAATTAATTTCAAAATTTTTAAAAATTTTTTATATCAATTTAAATATAATCATCAACCATTTACAAAGTATTTTCTTGACTATCAACTAATTACAGGGTATCTCATTGTACTGCATTTTCGACTTGAGCATTTAACCGCTTTAATCTTACAGTTTAAAATTAAAATTTATATTTAATTTATTAAATATTTTTAATTTAAAATCTTGTTAACTAGTTTTTATTTAAATTTTTTTTAGTATCTAAAAATGTTCTGATGTTTATTTAATTAATTTAATTTAAATCTATAAATTAATTATTTAATATATTCATTAACCAGTTACAAATATTTATTATTTAATATAATTTCAAATTTTTAATTTAATTTCTTGGCAACTAGTTTAGTTACATATTTAAAAAAATATTTTTGGCAGCCTCATTAACTTTTTAAAAAATTTCTGTTATTAGCTTAAGCTTGTTCATCAACCAATTCCATGGTATGTTTTAGTCTATCAATCTCAATTTACGTATTCCCGCTTGTTTTCTAACTCGTGACTTTGCAACATTTTGTTTCGCGATTGCTATCGCCAATCCCTTACCTCACTCTATCTCTCTCTGTCTCTCTCCCCCTTCTCTCCCCTTCTTGGCACACTTCTCTCGATCAACTCCAGCTTCAGCTTCAGTTTCAGTTTAAGCTCGAGCTTTGAGCTGGCCAATTAATTACCCATTGGACGGGGGAACTGAAAAACACAACAGAAAAGCAGAAAAAGTCGGTAAATCATTTTGAACTTGACATTCAAAATGTGTCGGGGTTTCAGTTGTTGTAACAACTATCTAAGAGCGGGTAGGGAGGGGGTAGGGGGTAAAGGTAGGTCAGGTAGAAAATATGCATGTTGAAAACTGGATAAAAACAACTTTAACTTTGGTAACAAGGCAACCAAACGGACATCAGACTTTTGGCCAGTCCACGACACGATGATTTAATGAGCATTTATGCAAATCAGACTCAGAACATATCCTGTTGACCACTGTATAGAGTACAGTGGTGCCTGGCAGTGCTGCGCCCAGTGGTGCAGTGGACTGTAAACCACTCGTAAATCATTCCCTTGTCGACTTTTCCTTTTGTTTGCATTGCATTGCGAGGCGTGGAGTGAGCGAGGATAAAAACAAAAATTATAAAATTAAAGGCAATATTTAATTAATAACTATTAATCAAAATAAGAAATAGACAAAACTAATAGTTATATTAAAAAAAAAACATTTTATCAAAACTTTTAGTACACAAATTATTTTATAAAATGGAAGTTAAGATTGTTTAATATGATTACTACATATAAATGGAAATTTTAATGCTCCATCTGATACATTGTCATATCTGATAACAAGAAAAAATTAGAACTTATATTAATATTAAAATTTTGTGTATAGAAAATTTAAGTAAAGATTTTTTAAATGATTTTAAAATAGCAATTGAAATTTATTACTCTATTTGATATTTTAAGATATCTGATTGCGAGAAAAAATAAAAATGAATAGTAATATTTAAATTGTTAGTATAAAAAATTATCATAAAGAATGGGGCTAAAATTTTTGTATTTAATTAATTTTCAAATAGAATTAAATTAATCTACTCTCTCCCTTAAATAATTAATATAAATAATAGTAGTATTTGAATTTTAAGCATACAAATTATACAAAAAAAATTAAATTAAAAATTTTTTAATATTATTTTCAGGTATAAATTTATCTTCTATTTCTTTGTATGATATTTTTATTTAAATCAAAAAATAAACATTATTTTGAAATCTATTAATAAGACTAAAGTAATTAATATTTTCAATTATAATTATGTTTGTTTATTTAATTATTAAGATCAAGCACAAAAGTTAAGGTAAAAGAAATTTATATTTTTCAAAATTTCAAAGCTGGTTATATATTTTTATAAAAATTTCATATTAAAATTGTAAAAATTTAATAAAAATAATCTATATGAAATTTTTAAACAAGTATTAAGCTAAAATTTCCAGTTAAAAATTTGAGTTTCTTATGTTTTAAAACATTTAAAAAATAAAATTTAAATGCATAATTATTATTTTCGGGATTATTCTGCCAAAAAAAGTTTAACTGTTATATTTTTATTTGTCTAGTTCATTTTTTTAGACACAAAACACTGTAAATTTGTTATTGTGTATACCCTGTATTTTTGTCGTGTGTGGACAGTCTGTCAAATTATGCACACACACACACACACATACGTGGTTCTATTTATGTGTTGGTAAAGAGGCAGTTCAAACACTTTTCAGCTGCAATCAGGCGTAAAAAGATGCTGCCCAAAAGCAATTTTCACTTTGTGTGTCTGCTCACTGTCGATTTTCCTACATGTTTTTCCAGTAGCTAATGCCCTTTTGCCAATCTGCCAGGGATGTGCTAGGGAAATGGAGTGGGTAAGGGAGAGGGAGAGGGAGAGAGGAAACTCAGCTGAGCCAGAGGCACATTCCGAATCTATTGCGCCTCATCAATTTTGCAACAATGCGACCGAAGGAGAAACGACAAAACGCAGCTCGCCAACTGCCAACTACCTTCCTTTTACCCCCCTCCCTTGTCTCATTCCCCTACCTCATCTCAACGTGACAAGCTGGTCACAATGAAACAATTGTCTGTCTGTCTGTCTGTCTGTCTGGACTTGTCTGAGCTAGGGTCTCTTTGGGCTCTGGTCTTTTGCCGCATTGTCAATCTCTGGGCTGCCGTGTTGCGGTTGCCGATTTCCTACACTTTTATAAATACGCACATGGAACATATAATAGAAGCGAACTTTTTTTTGTTGTACGTTTAAAATTGCTTTGGATCATACCTGTTAAATAATGATAAATAATCATACTCATTAGTAATTTGATTATATTTGTTTAAAAGTCGAACTAATGATTAAATTACGATTATTTTCGGTTTTGCCCAATTATTTAAAGATTACGACTACAAAAAATTATTAAAATGATTATTCTGATTATTTATGACTATTTAGTAAAAATCAAATTATTTTAAATTTTCACAATCAAAGTAGCCAAAATAATCAGAAAAAATAAAAAATAATCCGAAATATTTAAAAAGATTATTTTTGAATATTTTTGAATTTTTATGATTATTTTTGAATAATTGTAATAATTTTAGATTATTTCTAAATTTTTGTCATATAATCAAAAATTTTTCAGCAGTGAATTCTATAGTCACTACGACTATTTCCAAAAATAATCTAATTGATTAGTAATTTTAATCGAAATTTAACAGGTATGCTTTGGATATAATTATTTTTTTTTAAATTATTAATTTTACTTAATGTTTTAAAGTTTAACAAAAACATCGGATTTCTGTATTCAATATTATATTATTAATTAATTGTTTGCAATATCAAAATGACGTTCGTTTCTATTATTTTTGCCTTCATTGTACTTTTTGATTTTTGTTTGTTTGGTTTGGTTTCTACTTTCTTGTGTTGTGTTTTTGCCTTTTGTTGCCTTTTGCTGCTTATTGATTTTGGTCAAGAGTTTTTCGTTTTCCTCTTGATTTTTTTTACTCTTGCAGAGGGTATTATGAATTTTATCAAAATTTTAGGCATTGGAAAAATTTATGAAACATTTATTTTTGCAAAAAAAACTTTATTTGGAATACAATTTTTGGCTAAACTCATAGATTGAATATTTTTCTATTATCTTAAGCATTTTGACAAAATTTAGTTAAGATCGATCTGCGTTAATATACAGAGGTGGTCAAAAGTATTTACACAACACTTAACGTTAATTCTACTCGTAATTTGAACTTACTTCATGTAAAGTTTGGTATCAATGGAAAGGTCTTTTGAATTCCTTTCAAATGATACAAAAACTTGTTTAACCCGTTAAGTACCCACTGATAAATTTGAGTTTTTGTAAAAGTCAATTTTTTGACTTTTTTCCTGGGTCTCAAACAAAAATGTTTTGATGCAAAAAGTTTTCTTCAAACAATTTAAATAGTGACTGCAAAAAAAAATTTTAAAAAATCTTTTTGCTAGATTTTTAATAATTTTTTGAAAACTGCCAAAAAGGTCCATTTTCCTCATTTTCGTGCAAAAAGTGCCTTTTTGGCAGTTTTCAAAAAATTATAAAAAATACTAGCGAAGAGATTTTTTAAAATTTTTTGCAGTCACTATTTAAATTGTTTGAAGAAACTTTTTGCATCAAAACATTTTTGGTTTGAGACCCAGGAAAAAAGTCAAAAAAATTGACTTTTACAAAAACTCAAATTTATCAGTGTGTACTTAACGGATTAAACGGATTTTTGTATCATTTGAAAGGAATTCAAAAGACCTTTCCATTGATACCAAACTTTACATGAAGTAAGCTCAAATTACGAGTACAATTAACTTTAAGTGTTGTGTAAATACTTTTGACCACCCCTGTATATCTACCTGTTACTAGATTAATCAGTCCAATGAAAATAAGTTATATTAAATATTACAACTAATGTATATTATTTTATTTTTTTTATACATTCTGTCCAAATATGTTTAAAATCGCACTAATTACTATATCTACATTGGTTCAAAATTGAATTTTTGTACGTACTTTAAACAGAATAAAAACGTATTTATTTGATGTTGAAAATGTTTACTTAATGTTACATTTTATATATATTTTTTAGAGATCTACAGGGTATCAAATCTTCGGTGTGTTGTATATAACTTTTCTTTCTTGCTTACAGCTTGCGGTTAGCGCGTGAAATCAATTGGAAAATGCACCTAATGATTTTCCAGATTCATTCATTTATTTATTTTTTTCTTCTTTTATTTGCCACTTTAATGGCCCAACTGTACTTGAGTCTTTTGGGTCTTTGAGGCCACTATGCAAATCTCTGATGTAGCCTGCCACGCCCATTTCCTTAGTGTAACAACTGTCGCTATGGAATGTTGCACATAAATAAATATCGTCAGTACTCGTATCATCATTAAAGTGGCACCCCGAGGACAGTACAGGACAAAAGGGTGCAAGTTTCCCTAAGGGTTGTCCCTACCCTTGTCTTCCTCATACCCTTAGCCCTTGAGACAATGACTCCTTGGAGGAGTAAAGGTTAGCGGGTTATTTTCGTCCTGCTGCTGGCAACTTCTTGAAGTGCCGACATTGCCATCGCCCTTTAACATTCACTTTTCTTCACCTTTTACTCTTTCTGCTCCTTCTGTTTCAGTTTCAGTTTCTTGTTCTTGTCCGGAAGTGCGACGATCGCAATTTAAAAACGATCAAGCGTAACTCTGAACACGATATGATGAGCTCCTAATTACGGGTTTCTATTTAGAGCACACGACGGGACATTGTCACAAGTTTCGATTTCGAGCCGAGGCATTAAGGTCTTAAAGGGTCAGATAAGAGGCAGAGTTACAAAATGTTGAGAACGTTTCGAAAATGCAATTCAATGTTGTTGATTGAAAGGTCAGTCGAGAACTTAAGGGTTAAGTTTCGGAGCATTACTTTTAGAGTGAGAACTTCTTTTCTGTAGAAGTATTAAGTCAGGAGATAATTTAAGGCGTATCTTACTTTATGTTGAATTTCTGTGTGATAAACTTATTTACCTAATTTTGTATTTGCGAATTTCATATTTAAAATATGTATAAAAAAATATGGGATAAAATCAATTCGATGCTGTGTCTAAAGTTCGTTAATTTCGAATTTTCTTAAACCAAATACAAAATACTTGATTCAATAACTGTTGAATTTCGATGAGAATTACTAATCAATTAAATTATATTTGGAAATAATCGTAGTGACTATATAATTTACTGTTGAAAAATTTGATTACGATTACAAAGAATCTGAAATGATCTAAAATTATTACAATTGTTCAAAAATAATCAGAAAAAATCTAAAATAATCAAAAAGAATTTTTGTGATTATTTCGGATTATTTTTGACTTTTTCTGATTATTTTGGCTACTTTTATTGTGAAAATTTGAAATAATTTTAATTTTACTAAATAGTCGTAAATAATATTCAAAAATAATCAGAAATTATCCAAATACTTAAAAATATTATTTTGATTATTTTTAGTTTTTCTGACTATTTTTCATTTATTGTAATAATTTTAGATTATATCTGATTTTTTGTAATCGTAATCATTAAATAATTGGGCAAAACCAAAAATAATCGTAATTTAATCATTTGTTCGACTTTTAAACATAAATAATCTAATTACTAATGATTATGATTACTAATCATTATTTAACAGGTTTGCTTAATTCAAGTATTACTTTTTCAATTCGAATCAAATGTTTTAACCTTTTTTTGAGCATTTCAATGCTGTGTATTCTGAATACATACTTAAAAATACCTGCTAAAATCAAGAATTTTTAGCTGTATTTTTAGAATGGATTTGTTTTCTGTGTAGTTCTTTAAACATTTGTCAATTGTTTATAACTCTTTCAGAGAATTCAAATTGTTAAATAAAGCTATTATGAATGAATAACTATTTAAGTAATTGGAAAATTTATTTAGTTGAAGAATTTCCCTATGATAGTTAAATCGAAAAAGAAAATCGTTCTTGTTGAAAGGTCTACCTTTACCTATGTCAACTGGACGGCTTAAAGACTTTAAGTTCTCTTTAGTAAACTGTTAAGAAAGAGAAAAAGGTCACTGGAATAAGGTTGAAGCACCAAACACACTTTCCATTAATTTTATGGCCTGTTGGGGCATAGATAACAACAACAACAACAACAACAACAACAACAACACCTTCATATGCTCACATATGGCCAGGTTAAAGGATAAAATGGGGGCGACTCAGTGCCAAAAACTCAAATGGCCCATTACAATCGACTCCATTAACAATATTGGTAAAGGTCCAATGAAAATTATGCGTTTGCCCCACTCAACAACACTGAACAACGGAACAACGGAACAACTGAAGCCCTCAACAACTCAAGGCTCAACTACAACAAGGCAACTGAAATTGTAAAAGCTTTTAATGCCCACAAAATGACTTCAACTGAAAGTGAGAATCTGTAGAAAGGTCAACGCCTTTCCCTTTTTGCCCCTTTTTTTACCCTCATGAATTTTGCGCCCTTTTTTTTTGAAGGCGTTGAAAAATTGTAGAAAAATCCGCAGAAAAAGTGAGTTGAGATGAAACGATTAATATCACTTAATTAAGGTGAAAATCTAGACGAGCGACAGCTGTCAAAAACGTATCAAATGCCAAATGATAACCCAAAATTACGAAAACTCGAAAAACTCCCCAAAAAAATGAAATGAAGCAAAAAAATGTTATTTTTTATATAATTTTGTGTTGCAATTTCATTGCCGAATGCAATTGTGCATGAAACTTAGGAGGTTTTTGGGATTAGGGATTGCTGAAAACATATATTAATAGTTATTGTCATTGTGCAGGCAGAGGGACAACAACAGGACGACAAAAGGACAGAAGGACAGCAATCAAATCGCATTTGGCGTTATGCCAAAAGCGGATTTCTGATGGCAATCAATCACAAAATAGCCCAAAAAAAAGGTTGTTTATTTTCTTTTTTGTTACCAGGGGGTGAAATCAAAATGCATTTAACTTCTGTGGTTCAATTCGACTGCGTCTCGGATTCGGATTCGGATTCGGGTTTCGTTTGCGTTTGAGTTTTTCGCTTTCTGGAACAGCCCCTGTGCAAAACTTTGAACTGCATTTCTTGACACACTGCACTACGGGCAAAAAATTTAATAATTTTTTGATTTTTATGAACTACACTAAATAATGATGATGCGCGTTAGAAGTTAGTTGATTCTGAGATACTTTGAAAATTAGAAAACCTTCTGCAAATATAGAGACAGAGACAGGACACATACATATTGTAGAGAAAGAAATGGAATGAAGAATGGAAAGGGATTGAAATACAAAGCTCACAAATCAGGTCAGATTTGTAAATACGCAGACGTACACACTTTGATGGAAAAAAAAAATATAAACGAGAGTTATTTGGTCATTTCAAAATAAAAAATTAACGCAGTAATACAGAATTTCGTGGGTAGGTTAAATTTTAAAATATTGTTAAATATGCATTAAGTTAATATTATAAAAATAAAAAAAAAACACTTTTTTCCAAAACAATTAAAAAAAAAAAAAACAAAAAAATATTGTTTCTGGGATTTTATCCATAACCGTACAAAAAAAAAAAGTTTATATAATCTCTTCGCAAATATTTTTTTATGATTTATTTTAAAGAGGAAAAGGAGAAAAAAGGGGTTAAAATAGTAATTTTTTTTAGCAAGTTTCAATAAATCATTAAAAATATTAGCGAAGAGATTTTTGAAAATCCTAGAAACAATATTTTTTTTTTGTTTTTTTTTTTTAATTGTTTCAGAAAAAATTGTTTATTTAGCTTCATATGTTTCAAAATTTGAAGTTTCCCTTTGCAGTCACTTTTGGAACTGTTCGAAAAATTTTGCTGCATCAAAAATCTTTTTTTGAGACCGAGGAAAAAAATTTAAAAAGTAGACGCTTACAAAAATCCAAAATTTTCAATGGGTACTTAATGGGTTTAGAAAAGTTTTGCATTATGCAAACGAAATTTAAATGAACTTTCCAAATAAACATTAACTTCTTATGTAAAGTCAAAAA
>JBAMBJ010001221.1:0-14872 GCA_037043495.1 Drosophila recens | reverse complement strand
CAAAGAATTAAATACCAAATGATTTTTATTTATAAATAGTAAAAGTTTCTTTTGAACAAACTCTTAAATCAAAAAGTTATTTGTTTCGATTTTGTCTAATTTAAAGACTTTTATTTGTTTTTAATTTCATAGAATCAAATATAAAAATGGTTCTAAAATTCTTCAGTTTTCTACTCAATTCGCCAGCTCATAATATTATTTATTCAAATAGAAGAATTCCATAATTTACTTGCCACATTCCTCACACCACTCACAGGCTTGATTCAAATTAAACGTGGGAGCTCCAAGTGTTTGCCATATATCAAGCCGACATCTAAATCAAAATCCCAATCGAAATGCGAACACAAACCTCAATTCCGAATTCAAAATCAAATTCAAATCCATATTCAAAGCCCAAAGCGTGCCACAGTGTCGGCAAAACAACAAAAAAATCCAATGAAAATAAATGAAAATGGTGCAATTTTGATTGATTTATAATTGAATGTGAATTGTTGATAAGATTATGATAAACGACATTCATAAAGCGGCCTCCAGCTTCAGTTTTTCCCTCTGCCAGTTGCCAGTTTTGTAGTTGACGTTGACGTTGATCGGCGTTGACTTGGCCGAAAAGAAACAGGTTAACGAACCATAATTATAAGTATATGTGTATTTGGACGGGCAGCTACCTGACAGACGACCGACGACCGACGACAGACGAGGGAGGGTCGCCAACAAGGGGTGGGGAGTGGGGAACTGTAATTCCAGATCAGGGGTGTAGGGGAAAGGGGGAAGTGGAGTCTTTGGCGTCGGCGGCATTGCCAATGTGTTTGCCAGCAGAGCTCTTTGCCTTCAGTTGGCCATAAACCAGATGGTAAATGGCAGATAAAATAGAGTACACCGAAAATTGAATACCCTTTTAATGATTTTTCAGGAAAATAAAATAAAATAAAAAAATATAAATATTAAAGGTCGAGTTCCTGACTATTGGATATCTGTTACTCATTAAAATAAATATAAAATAATTTTTATTGCATACTTTTAGGCACGTACATTGCTTGAAACAAAAAACAGCCATTACTGCCGTTCTGTTTGGCCGATCTTGTTGCGATTAAGTAGGATAAAAGCTTATAATAAAAGATAACGGCTTCCATCATACAGTGAGCGAAAAATAATAGAAACGCGAGTCATTTTAATATATCAAACTAATTTTTTTTTAAAAATGACTTCTGTTTATTTAAGACTTCTAAGATATTTACCTAATTTAACTGATTGGATATTAATATTAAATTTGTATGAAAATATTGAGAATTTTATAAAAATATAACTCTAATTTACAAATGATAAAGCAACCTGCACTCATATTAAAATATGCTTATTTAAAAATAAATTTTATTAAATGTAGAGAGTTTCTATATATCTTAGAAGAATTTTGCTAAGTTTAAACAATTTTATTGCATTTAAATAAATAACACATTTTCTTTATTTCGTTTATTTCAGTTACACAAATTCAAATGTGGAAGAGACAGTTCTGTGTAATCAATGTAAGTAGTAAGTACTTTATATTTTCTTTTGTCATTACATATCTCTTATAAGATTTAAATTACATCTAAATGTGTGCAAAATTAGCTTTTTTCAAAACCTGTTTGACTTAGTTGTCATACCCTTTTGGTTAGTTAGTGTATAGTCGTAAATAGTCGTATCGGCAAATCGTCAAATTGGCTTCGAAATGCATAATTTTTGGTCGTTTGGTATCGATATCGATTTACATTTTTGTCGCTGCTTTTTGTGGCTAATAATAATAAAAATCAATAAAACGCACAAACTGTAAAGCTGCATATAGATTTTTGTGTAGTCTATCTAGTGTACACTCGGAAAAATGTTTAGGTATATAGTTCTTTTTATGTAAGTAAACTAGTATATTTGTAAGAATGATTTGTACTGTCAACAAATAAATTTTGAGACAAGCTCAAGAATTTTGTGTACTTAAATTGGTCAAATTTGGGTATAATAAAGATGTTTTGATGCAGGCTTTTTATATTAATCTTTTATTCACTTAAATTCCGTTCGACTGATACCAAAATTTCTTTAACCCATTACCCATTTACACATAGAAAATTTTGAATTAAAAAAAAAAACAATTCATCAAATTTGTTCCTCAATATTTTCAAAAAAATATTTTGAGGCAAAAAAATTTTTGAAACAATTTTAGGAGTAGCTGCAAAATTTTTTTTAAAAAATATTTTTCAAATACTTTTTATGACATTTTGAAAGTTGCTAAAAAGCCACTTTTTGTATGAAAAAGAGGTAAAAGGGGTTAAAATAGTAATTTTTAGCAGCTTTAAAAAAATCATAAAATCATACTAGCAAAAATATTTTTAAAAAAAAATTTTTGCAGTTACTCTCATACCCTGTTTTAGGTATCTTTAAATCTATATTTTTTTTCCGAGTGTATTAGTAAAATATAGGTAGTTAGTTGTTTATTTTTGTGCAGTTGGGTTGATCGCCTGCTGTGGACCGCGATTTTTTGAAGGCGACATTTAATTGCCTGCCTTTGAGATTTTTGTGATTTTGTGATTTTGAGATTTTTGTGCATTTTGTGCGTGGTCTGTTTTGGTCTTAAGCCAGTCTCAGAGTCAAATTTTAACAGTCTACAAACTGCAGTCTGCAGTCTACAGTTTTGCAGTCTTTCCGAGTCGAGCTGTAATTTTTTTGTCACTAGGAAATGGTTTATGTGACTAGCTGTTGGTTTCTCTCTCTCTCTCTCCCTCTTGGCCGACTTTTAATTTAAACAGGAAATTATGAATGTTGACTGCAAATTTGTTTATGCAGCTGCTGAGTCACATGCCACAATTTTAACCCCCCCCCCCCCCTTTTTTGTTCCCCCCTCTTGACTCCTGCAAATAATAAATATTTGTATCGATAAAAGTTAATTTACTTTGTTGTTGTTGTTGTTGTGTCTTACGATCTATTTTGATGGCAAATATTTCACGCTAGGTGTATGAGTATATTAACTGGTCAGAAGTATGTCTTAGCCAGCCCCTTTGTCAGGCATCATTAGCTCTGGCCAAAAGGAGCCCAAGTCCAAGTCGAAGTCGAAGTGGAAGTCGCAGTCAGGGTCAATAATTAGTCATGTGCAGCGACTGTCACAATGAGTCTGACTGACTTGACTGACAGATGTCCTATCTATTCTATTCTTTAATATATAATACTCCATGCTCCGTTCTGTGTCGGTAACAATAAGAAAATTGCATTGTAAGCTCGCTCCCTGAAAGGTTATTAGTCATTGATATGCCGCACCTTCGAACCCAGTGCACATACAGCTGCTCAAGTAATTCTTTTGACAAGCCCAGTAACTCACAAATTTTATTTGCCAGGAAATAGAAGAAACCTTTAACCTTTTGTATTTATTTACTGAAATTTACTTCATTTTTTAAAATGCTTATGTTTAAAAAACTTTTTTGAACCCATTTTCAGCCGCTGTTCTACAAAATTTTTAATTTTCAGAGCGTTTTTTTTATACTTATAAATCAACGTATTTAAATCCAAATAAAAAATTAAGAAAATTAGAAAATCCAGAGAATGTTTACTCTGGTTATCCCATATTTTAAAAATAAAAATGTATTTTTAATTTAATTTTAAAAATGTGAAAATATTTAAGTCTTAAAAAACGTGAGTTTTAATTTTAATTTGATTTTTAACCCCATATTCGGTTTTAGAAGGTCCAAATTAGCCTAGAAAAGTGGTTTTTAATGAAAAACTCACTACTTTTTGTATTTCGGCATAAAATGGGTTATTATTTTAAAAATTTTTTTAGTATTATAAAAAAACTTAATTTTGAAATATTTTTTCTTTAATTTAAATTGTAAAATTGTTATATTTGAAATTTTATATTTCTCATTAAATTTTATTTGGAATACTTTTAAATTGCTTGCTAAACTTTTTTAATTTAAAATCTTCTCCTTTTTAAATAAAAATCTCAGATAATAATATTTTTTAATATGTGCCATGCATTAAAATTAATTTGAATTAAATTTTTGATTAAAATGTATGATAATTAAATGAATTTCTTTTCATATTTTTTTTTTGGAGCTGAAATTTTTTCTTTTGTCAAAGTAGTTATTTGAGTAACTGTTTGCATCGACATGAGTCTAGTTGAGGCTGTACAGTATGTAGTATATCTTGTCATTGTCAGAGGGCGAACAATTGAAACAGCTGAAGTTGAAGCTGAAGTCGAAGCTGGTTAAATTATGGTCTTCATTAGGTTGTGTCCATAACGGGGCTTTAACAATCAATACCCACAATAAAACGGGCTCTCTTGTTAATGCATTACCATTTACCATTTAAGCCATATATCATTTCATATTTCATTATCTCGCCTCCTTTGACTTTATAAAATGCAATTCAATCACCGAATTCCGGATGCTTGCCCAATAATAATGAGCTCCTCCTCTCGACTCTTCTCTCTTCTGACCAAATTGCTGCTCATTAGGGCCAAAATCAGCATATGAGTATGCGTGGAAAACATTCAATTGCCTTTATCTATACCCTTTAGCCAGAGAATGTGTTGGGACTGATCAACTTGAATCAACAAATTTAATTTATGTAATATCTTTTGGTATCATGGAATTCTCTGCATTTTTATTTATACCACCAGAATTTTTGATATTTTTACCTACGTTTTAAATTTACAATTATACTTAATTTATTAAAATTAATTAACTTATTTTATTTTAAGTTTTAAATTATTTCGTGTCGAACTCGTTTACTCATTAAAAAACTTGTGTTATTAGTTTTAATTTATTCCATAGCCTATAACAAAGTATTTTCTAGTCTATCATTCTACATTGCCGATTACAGGGTATAAATGGGACAATTAAAAAAAAAAACATACATTTTTCAATAGGTCTCCAAACTTTTTGGGTAGCCCAAGACTTTTCAATTTTTTTTTATCTTTCACTTTTAATTTTATAATTTTATCTAATTTATTCAAATTATAAATTTAAAAGCTTGGTTATAAGCTTTAAATTTAAAATTAATTTCAAAATTTTGAAAAAAATTTTATATCAATTTAAATATAGTCATCAACCATTTACAAAGTATTTTCTTGTCTATCAACTAATTACAGGGTATCTCATTGTATTGCTTTTCGACTTGAACGTTTTTAATTTACAGTATAAAATTAAAATTTATATTTTATTTATTAAATCATTTTAATTTAAAATCTTGTTAAATAGTTTTATTTTAAATTTATTTTAGGTATTAAAAATGTTCTGATGTTAATTTAATTAATTTAATTTAAATCTATAAATAAATTATTTAATATATTCATTAACCATTAACCATTACAAATATTTAATATTTAATATAATTTCAACTTTTTAATATAATTTCTTGGCAACTAGTTTAGTTATAAATTTAAAATAATATTTTTGCCAAACTCATTAACAATTAAAAAATTTCTGTTATTAGCTTGAGCTTATTCATCAACCAATTCCAGGGTATTTTCTAGTCTATCATTCTCCATTGCCGCATTCCCGCTTGCTTTCTAACTCGTGACTTTGCAACATTTTGTTTCGCTTTTGCTATCGCCAATCCCTTACCTCACTCTATCTCTCTGTCTCTCTCCCCTTCTCTTCCCTTCTTGGCACACTTCTCTCGATCAACTCCAGCTTCAGTTTCAGCTCGAGCTTTGAGCTGGCCAATTAATTACCCATTGGACGGGGGGGACTGAAAAACACAACAGAAAAGCAGAAAAAGTCGGTAAATCATTTTGAACTTGACATTCAAAATGTGTCGGGGTTTCAGTTGTTGTAACAACTATCTAAGAACGGGTAGGGAGGGGAGGGGGTAAAGGTAGGTCAGGTAGAAAATATGCATGTTGAAAACTGGATAAAAACAACTTTAACTTTGGTAATAAGGCAACCAAACGGACATCAGACATTTGGCCAGTCCACGACACGATGATTTAATGAGCATTTATGCAAATCAGACTCAGAACATATCCTGTTGACCACTGTATACAGTACAGTGGTGCCTGGCAGTGCTGCGCCCAGTGGTGCAGTGGAGTGTAAACCACTCGTAAATCATTGCCTTGTCGACTTTTCCTTTTGTTTGCATTGCATTGCGAGGCGTGGAGTGAGCGAGTATAAAAATAAAAATTATAAAATTAATTTAAGGCATTAATTAATTAATAGGTTTTAATCACAATAAGAAATACACAAAAATAATAGTCATATTAAAACAAACAGTTTATCAAAACTTTTAGTAAACAGAATTTTTTTAAAAATGGAATCTAAGCTTACTTTATATGATTACTAAATATAAATGGAAATTTTAATGCTCCATCTGATACTTTGAGATATCTGATAATAAGAAAAAATTAAAACTTATAATAATATTAATATTTGGTGTATAGAAATTATTTTAAAAATTGAAGAAAAGATTTTTTAAATAATTTTTAAATAGCCATTGAAATTAATTACTCTATTTGATATTTTGAGATATCTGATTGAAAGAAAAAATAAAAATTAATAATAATATTTTAATTTATAGTTCAACAAATTATAATCAACAATGAGGCTATGATTTTTTAATTACTTAATTTTCAAATAGAAATTTAAATTTATCTAGTCTCTCTCTTATATTTTAAAAATGTCTGATAATGTGAAAAACTTAAAAATAATAGAAGTATTTTAATTATAAGCATACAAATTATTAAATAAAATTAAATTAAAAATTTTTTACTATTATTTTTAGGTATAAATTGAATTTTTATTTATTTTTCTGATATTTTTTTTTTAAATAAAAAATAAACATTGATTTGAAATCTATTAATAACACTAAAGTAATTAATATTTATTTTAATTATTATTATTTTTATTTTTTAAATTATGACAAATAATAAAGTAAAAAAAATTTAAATTTTTAGAAATTTTAAAGTTTGTTTAGCATTTAAAATTTTAAGAAATTAATTAAAATAATCTATCTGAAATTTTTAAACCAGAATTTAGCTAAAATTTTAAGTTAGAAATTTGAGTTTCTTTTGTATTTAAGCAATTAAAAAATAAATTTTGAATGCATAATTTATTATTTTCGGGATTATTCTGCCAAAAAAAGTTTAGCTGGTATATTTTTATTTGTCTAGTTCATTTTTTTAGACATACAACACTGTAAAGTTGTTATTGTGTATACCCTGTATTTTTGTCGTGTGTGGACAGTCTGTCAAATTATGCACACACACACACACACACACACACACACACACACACGTGGTTCTATTTATGTGTTGGTAAAGAGGCAGTTCAAACACTTTTCAGCTGCAATCAGGCGTAAAAAGATGCTGCCCAAAAGCAATTTTCACTTTGTGTGTCTGCTCACTGTCGATTTTCCTACATGTTTTTCCAGTAGCTAATGCCCTTTTGCCAATCTGCTAGGGATGTGCTAGGGAATTGGAGTGGGTAAGGGAGAGGGAGAGAGGAAACTCAGCTGAGCCAGAGGCACATTCCGAATCATCAATTTTGCAACAATGCGACCGAAGGAGACACGACAAAACGCAGCTCGCAAACTGCCAACTACCTTCCTTTCACCCCCCCTCCCTTTTCTCATTCCCTTACCTCATCTCAACGTGACAAGCTGATCACAATGAAACAATTGTCTGTCTGTCTGTCTGTCTGTCTGGACTTGTCTGAGCTAGGGTCTCTTTGGGCTCTGGTCTTTTGCCGCATTGTCAATCTCTGGGCTGCCGTGTTGCGGTTGCCGATTTCCTACATTTTTATAAATACGCACATGGAACATTTAATAGAAACGATCTTTTTTTGTTGTACGTTTAAAATTGCTTTGGATCATACCTGTTAAATAATGATTAGTAATCATAATCATTAGTAATTAGATTATTTTTGTTTAAAAGTCGAACTAATGATTAAATTACGAATATTTTCGGATTTGCCCAATTGTTTAATGATAATGATTACAAAAAATCAAAAATCATCTAAAATTATTACAAATATTCAAAAATATTCAGAAAAAATAAAAAAAAATCAAAATTAATCTTTTTGAGTATTCGAGATATGACTATTTAGTAAAAATCTAATTATTTTAAATTTTCACAATCAAAGTAGCCAAAATAATCAGAAAAAAATGTAAAATGATCCGAAATAATTAAAAAGACTCCTTTTGGTTTTTTCTGATTCTTGTTAAATAATTGTAATAATTTTAGATTATTTTTGATTTTTTGTAATCGTAATCATTATACGTATATGATCACAAATTTTTCAACAGATAACAGATAACAGGTATGGTTTGGATATAATACTTTTTTTTTTAAATTTATTTATTTTACTCTATGTCTTAAAGTTTAACAAAAACATCGGATTTCTGTATTCAATATTATATTATTAATTAATTGTTTGCAATATCAAAATGACGTTCGTTTCTATTATTTTTGCCTTCATTGTATTTTATGATTTTTGTTTGTTTGGTTTGGCTTTCTTGTGTTGTGTTTTTGCCTTTTGTTGCCTTTTGCTGCTTATTGATTTTGGTCAAGAGCTTTCCGTTTTTCTCTCGATTTATTTTTTACTCTTGCCGAGGGTATTATGAATTTTATCAAAATTTTATTGGAAAAAATTTTTGAAACATTTATTTTTGTTAAAAAAAACTTTATGTGGAAACAATTTTTTTCTAGTATTTTCAAAAATATTTTACCTAAACTCGTAGGTTGGATATTTGTCTATTATCTTAAGGAATTTGACAAAATTTAGTTAAGATCGATCTGCTATAACATGTATCTACCCGTCACTAGTTTAATCAGTCGAATGAAAATCAGTTAATTTAAATATTACAACTAATTTATTTTATTATATTATTTTTTATACATTCTGTCCAAATGTGTTTAAAATCGCACTAATAATTATATCTGCATTGGTTCAAAATTGAATTTTCGTACGAAATTTAAACAGAATAAAAACGTATTTATTTGATGTTGAAAATGTTTACTTAATGTTACATTCTATATGTATTTTTCAGAGATCTGCAGGGTATTAAGTCTTCGCTGTGTTGTATATAACTTTTCTTTCTTGTTTACAGCTTGCGGTTAGCGCGTTAAATCAATTGGAAAATGCACCTAATGATTTTCCAGATTCATTTATTTTTTTTTTTTCTTCTTTCATTTGCCACTTTAATGGCCCAACTGTACTTGAGTCTTTTGGATCTTTGAGGCCACTATGCAAATCTCTGATGTGGCATGCCACGCCCATTTCCTTAGTGTAACAACTGTCGCAATGGAATGTTGCACATAAATAAATATCGTCAGTACTCGTATCATCATTAAAGTGGCACCCCGAGGACAGTACAGGACAAAAGGGTGCAAGTTTCCCAAGGCTTGTCCCTACCCTTGGCTTCCTCATCCCTTTAGCCCTTGAGACAATGACTCCTTGGAGGAGTAAAGGTTAGCGGGTTATTTTCGTCCTGCTGCTGGCATAATTATGTCAACTTCTTGAAGTGCCGACATTGCCATCGCCCTTTAACATTCACTTTTCTTCACCTTTTACTCTTTCTGCTCCTTCTGCTTCTGTTTCAGTTTCTTGTTCTTCTCCGGAAGTGCGACGATCGCAATTTAAAAACGATCAAGCGTAACTCTGAACATGATATGATGAACTCCTAATTACGGGTTTCTATTTAGAGCACACGACGGGACATTGTCACAAGTTTCTATTGCCGAAGCATTAAGGTCTAAAAGGTTCAGATAAGAGGCAGAGTTACAAAATGTTGAGAACGTTTCGAAAATGCAATTCAATGTTTTTTGATTGAAAGGTCAGTCGAGAACTTAAGGGTTAAGTTTCGGAGCATTACTTTTAGAGTGAGAACTCCTTTCCTGTAGAAATATTAAGTCTGGGGATAATTAAAGACAAATCTAACTTTTTGTTGAACTTCTCTGCAGTCAACTTATTTACCTAATTTTGTATTTGCGAATTTCATATTTAAAATATGTATAAAAAATATGGGATAAAATCAATTCAATGCTGTGTCAAAAGCTCGTTTATTTCGAATTTTCTTAAGCCAAATACAAAATACTTGATTTCATACCTGTTAAATTTCGATTAGAATTACTTAACAATTGGATTTTTTTTGGAAATAATCATAGTGACTATATAATTCACTGTTGAAAAATTTGTCATTATATAATGATTACGATTACAAAGAATCTGAAATGATCTAAAATTATTACAATTATTCAAAAATAATCAGTAAAAAATCTAAAATTATCAAATATAATATTTCTGATTATTTCGGATTATTTTTGACTTTTTCTGATTATTTTGGCTACTTTTATTGTGAAAATTTGAAATAATTTAATTTTTACTATATATTCGTAAATAATCAGAAATATTCAAAAATAATCAGAAATACTCCAAATACTTAAAAATATTATTTTGATTATTTTTGATTTTTTCTAACTATTTCTTAATAATTGTAAAAATTTTAGATTATTTTTGATTTTTTGTAATCGTAATCATTAAATAATTGGGCAAAATTAAAAATAATGGCAATTTAATCATTAGTTCGACTTTTAAACATAAATAATCTAATTACTAATGATTATGATTACTAATCATTATTTAACAGGTTTGCTTGATTCAAGTATTACTTTTTCAATTTAAATCAAATGTTGTAACCTTTTTTTGAGCATTTCAATGCTTGAATACATGCTTGAAAAAATACAGGCTAAATTCAAGAATTTTAAATATGATTTTTAGACTGGATTTGTTTTCTGTGTAGTTATTTAAACATTTGTCAATTGCTTAAAAATCTTTCAAAAAATTAAAATTGATAAATAAAGCTATTTTAAATAAATAACCATTTAAGTAATTGGAGAATTTATTTAGTTGAAGAATTTCCCTATGATAGTTAAATCGAAAAAAAGAAAATCCTTCTTGTTGAAAGCTCTACCTTTACCTATGTCAACTTGACGGCTTAAGGACTTAAAGTGTATTGTTAAGAAAGAGAAAAAGGTCACTGGAATAAGGTTGAAGCACCAAACACACTTTCCATTAATTTTATGGCCTGTTGGGGCATAGATAACAACAACAACAACAGCTTCATATGCTCACATATGGCTAGGATAAAGGATAAAATGGGGGCGACTCAGTGCCAAAAACTCAAATGGGCCATTACAATCGACTCCATTAACAATATTGGTAAAGGTCCAATGAAAATTATGCGTTTGCCCCACTCAACAACACTGAACAACGGAACAACGGAACAACTGAAGCACTCAACAACTCAAGGCTCAACTACAACAAGGCAACTGAAATTGTAAAAGCTTTTAATGCCCACAAAATGACTTCAACTGAAAGTGAGAATCTGTAGAAAGGTCAACGCCTTTCTCTTTTTGCCCCTTTTTTTACCCTCATGAATTTTGCGCCCTTTTTTTTTGAAGGCGTTGAAAAATTGTAGAAAAATCAGCAGAAAAACAGAGCTGAGATGAAACGATTAATATCACTTAATTAAGGTGAAAATCTAGACGAGCGACAGCTGTCAAAAACGTATCAAATGCCAAATGATAACCCAAAATTACGAAAACTCGAAAAACTCCCCAAAAAAGTGAAGCAAAAAATGTTATTTTTTTTATAATTTTGTGTTGCAATTTCATTGCTGAATGCAATTGTGCATGAAACTTGCGAGGTTTTTGGGATTAGGGATTGCTGAAAACATATATTAATAGTTATTGTCATTGTGCAGGCAGAGGGACAAGAACAGGACGACAGAAGGACAGAAGGACAGCAATCAAATCGCATTTGGCGTTATGCCAAAAGCGGATTTCTGATGGCAATCAATCACAAAATAGCCCAAAAAAAAAGGTTGTTTATTTTTTTTGTTACCAGGGGGTGAAATCAAAATGCATTTAACTTCTGTGGTTCAATTCGAATGCTTCTCGAGTTTGGATTCGGGTTTCGTTTGCGTTTGCTCTTTCGCTTTCTGGAACAGCCCCTGTGCAAAACTGTGAACTGCAATTCTTGTCACACTGCACTATGGGCAAAAAATTGAATAATTTTATGTTTATGTTTTTAATTTTTATGAACTACGCTAAATATTTGAAAATTAGAATACCTTCTGCAAAAATAGAGACAGAGACAGCACATATACATAGAGCTTAAGAAATGAATAGGGATTAAAATACAAAGCCCAAAAATCAGGTCAGATTTGTAAATACACAGGCGTACATACAGTGATGGAAGAAAAAATAGAAACGAGTTTTATTTGGTCATTTCAAAATTAAAAAAAAATACGCAGGAATACAGAATTCCGTTGATAGTTAAAATTTTAAAATATTGTTAAATAGGCATTAGGTAAACATTATGAAACTAAAAAAAACACTTATTTCTAAAATGATTAAAAAAAAAAAAAATAAAAATATTTTTTCTGGAATAACCATAGCTGTACAAAAAAAAATTAAAAATCTCTTTGCTTATATTTTTTTTAAAAGGAAAAGGAGAAAAAGGGGGTTTAAAATAGTTATTTTTAGCAATTTTCAATAAATCATTAAAAATATTAGCGAAGAGATTTTTAAAATTTTTTTTTTTTGTGCGGTAATAGATAAAATCCCAGAATCAATCTGGGGTGCCACAGAATTCGCTTTTGCTTAAATTTCACTTAAATTTGTATGAAATTTAAGTGAAATTAAGCAAAAGCGATTTCTGTGGCACCCCCGAATATTTTTTTGTTTAATTGTTTTCATTTAAGTTTCATAATGTTTGCTTAATGCCTGTTTAACAATGTTTAAAATTTGCAGTTTTCCTTTGCAGTCACTTTTACATAGAACTGTTCGAAGAATTTTTATCAAAATAACTTTGATTAAGTCCGAGGAAAAAAATTTAAAAAGTAAACGTTTGCAAAAGTCCGTATTTTCAATGGGTACTTAATGGGTTAAGGAAAGTTTTGCATCGTTCAAACGGACTTTGAATGAACTTTCCAAACAGATATTAACTTCCCTTTTTTTATAATTTTTAGGTTTCTTTGTCAATTTTTTTTTATTTTTAATGGGTTAAATAATACAAATGAAATAATCTTTTACCATTTAATACTTGTTTAGATTAAACTGTTGCCAAAATATATAATTTTTTTTTGCCACAGTACACTGAAAGCTGTCAACGTTTAGTCAAATTACTGGGCAAAGTCTGAGCTCTGAAATGGAGCTGAAACTTGAGGGGGCGAGGTTGGAGTTGTGGGAATGCTGGGAGACATGGAGTGAAGTGCAATTTAATCTGCATTTGCCGGGACAAGTGAAACTGTTGTGTTGTTGTTGTCTTCCGTGTTGCAGTCATGTCATGTCATGTCACAGGGAGTTGCTTTAAAGTGGTTGTATTGGGTTACACTTCTATTTGTGTGGGTGAATGTCTCTCTCAACTCGCATCGATAGCGATAACAATGGCGCTGTTAATTGAATTGAATGACTTTCAATGCGTGGGTTGAGGCAACACACAAAAATTCGAAGGTCGCCGTGAAATTATAATGCTGTCCAGAGTTTAATTGTTTTTTTTCTTTTTCTTTGTTTTGGGTTCAATTTCAGTTGAAATTCAAAATGAATTAGAGAGAGAAAGACCCTCTAGGTCGGTTTATGGCTTTGTCGCAAGACAATGGCTTTATGAGGCTCCTGTTAAGGTTATAAAAACAAATAAATATCCAATACTTTTGTTTAACTACAAACTTATCTTTATTATTGCTAAAATACAAAACATATACACACACATATTCCACAGTACGGTCTGCAGTTGGTACATAAAAATAGTCAAACAATCTACTAACAAACTTAAGATCTAGCCAATTATCATATACAATAAATCATTAGATCATAGATAAAAGATGATGATAAAAGAAGAAGAATAAGCATATAAATAATATTAAACGTTGATAAAATTCCAAATAATGTACAGCATTCTATTTTCTACACATCCTAGAGGAATCCGCGAGGAATTCCTGAGGAATCCGCGAGGAATTCCTGAGGAATTCCTGAGGAATCCGCGACGACTCCTTGAGGCATCCCGAAGGAATCCTAGAGGCATCCTGAAGGAATCGTTGAGGAATTCCTGAGAAATCCGTGAGGAATTCCCGAGGAATCCGTGAGGATTTCCCGAGGAATCCTTGAGGAATCCGTGAGGATCTAGGATTTGGGCTTTCGACTTCGATTGGGATTTGTTCGCAGCGCACGTCTCGTCGTCGTCGTCGTTGTTGTTGTTGTGGGTGTTGTTGTTGTTGTGGGCGTGGCTTTCATTGTGATTGCTGCTGTTGTGGTTGCAACCCTCGCACTTGGTCTTTCCCTATAGACACACATGATCTCATCGGCGGCATCGGGACAATCCACTTGCTGATTATTAGAGAAATGCGTTTCAGTGACGAGTTTTCTGGAATTTCCTTTGAGTTGTTCCTTACCTTATCGCACAGTTGGTTGACTGTGATGCACTTGCCACTCACACAGCGCAATTCGTGGGGCAAACAACGTCCCGGTGTCCTGGTGGGTGTAATCATTGTTGGAGGAGTGGGCGAAGAGGAAGTGCTAGTGGTGGTGCTGGGACTTCCTGTGGTGCTAATCCATGTAATGCGCTCCCTTTCCCGCTGCTGAGCCAGGGCGGAGGGGGGAATCGCACTGGCACTGCGGGTGGGAACGGTGGCTGTGGGTATTGTGAACTTGCTGCTGGTGCGATTGGCCCGTTGGGAGGAGTACTTGAACTTGGTCTCCGAATCGCTGGTCATCATGATCTCCTTGCTGTCCCGAAAGTTCACTAAATTAAAGGAATTGCAAAATAAATGTGAGAAACACGAAAAAGAATTTCTCAATAATTTAAATATTAACTTATTATATAATATATTTTTGCGTGGAATATCCGAAAATAAATATATT
>JBAMBJ010001217.1:0-42670 GCA_037043495.1 Drosophila recens | reverse complement strand
ACACTCAGAAAAAAAACAAGCACATCTGTGCACAAGTCAAAACAAACTGTGCATGAAAGTAGCTCAAGCACGATTTTTCTTACTTCATGAACGCTTGGTCATAAAATTTCATGAACACTTGGGTGTTCTTTTTTGAACGTATGGGAACAATTTAATCGCTTTTTGGGCTCATTTTATGAACATTTTAGTTCATTTCAGAAGCATATAGGGGTCGTTTTGGGAACGTGTCCACAACATTTCATGAACAGCATGTGCACAATCCAAGCACATTTCAGTTAGATTCAAAAACATATAGGGATCAGTTTAAGAACATGTCCAACACATTTCATGAACAGCTTGTGCACAATCCAAGCACATTTTCTGCTTAATTTATGACCATATTTGACTCACTTTTAGAACAGATTGTTCTTAATTTAAACCCATTAAAAATTCATTAAAATTTTTTGTTTTTCATTTATATTTTATTGGTTTCATTATGTTGGCTAAAAGATATTTTACATTTTACATCAAAAATACAAATGTTACTATTGAAGTAAATGTAAAACCCTGTGATATTGTCTGGTGCTAATCCCTCGACGATTATAAACGGCTGCAAATTTTGTCCAGTGACGTAATATTTGTTAACCATAGCCTCTATTTGGCGCTGATAATCGTTTAAGGTGGTCAGGCGCAGAACGAGACTCTCCTGAGCGTCAATGATGGTAACTTTCTTTGAACGTTTTCCAGAGTTCCCCTTAAACCGACTTGTTGAAGGCAATACAGCGTCAAACTTTAATATAAAAAATATAAATGCATAAGTTTAACTTAACATATATTAATTGTCACCGTTTGTGACAAAACTTTTTAAAGCTTCTGGTTTACATACAGACGGTCTACATTCCGCAGCTGGCGGAGGTCGACCCAAGACACGGCTGGAGATGCTGCTATCTAAATTTCTACGTGAACGTCAAATCCCGCAGGCTGTGGGTGTGCTTCCTCCTGGATTTTGGTAGCTGCACTAGTGCAGCTTACTTTCGTCGCTGCTTGGGCCACAATCAATGTCCGCGTCTTCAACTATAAATTCACTTTTTATATAATATTTATTATCTTGAGGCCTTATTCTCACTCACTGTTCGATTTTTATCTGATGATGTTTACAAGCTTCCAGAAAGTATGCACTGAATAGTAAAGCTATTTGATTGACAGTCGCCAGATGGCGTTTTCTGAGAGTGCTGTCAATTTTGCTTCATTTAGTGGCGCCATCTAAGAATTTTCGTCTCCTGTAAAATGATTTTCCCAATAATAATTTCCTTTTCACAAACAGAAAAAGCAATGATAACAACCCAATTGCAAAATTAAAATCATTGCCTGCTTTTCTTTTAAAGAAAATTAAACATTTTTGATTTTTTATTTCTGAGTGCACGATTTGATACCGACTCGTGCTTGTTTTAAGCACGAAAAAATGAGAACGATTCGGTCATATATCAAGAAAATTGTGCATGATTTTTTTCGTTCATTTTTTTCTGAGTGTATATTTTTATTAATTTCATAACCTTTTATGTGAAAATCTAATCCAAAAATTACAGATTTTAGTATTTCTAATTGCGGACATTAACAATATTATTGTTGGTATTGAAGTACACTAAAAATATAATTGCTAATTAGTAAAACTAACAAATGTCACAATCATACTATTTAATAAATCGACATTTATGTATGTAAGTGTGTATGTATATGGTTGTGTGTGCGTGTGTGTAACAAAATGTCAAATTTTAATGAGTTTGCAATGAAGTAATTTTTTTCTCTATTGAGCTGCCCATTGTTATGTTAAATATATAAAAAGCAAATCGAGTCGTAAAAATTGTTTTAATGTGCACAGTGAGTGCAAAACTTTAACATGCACACACACACACACACACAGAATTTTTAACATGCACTGCAATTATCAGACGTCGTTTTGCGGCCAGTTTGTATATTTGGGTCAATACAAAAAAGAATTTAAACACGATATTTATTTATATAAATTAATATTATAATAAAAAACAAAATTGATCCATTTCACTCACTCTTTCCCCATCTGTTACAATATCTCCATCTCTGTCTGCTGTTTATGACTGCAATCAACATTTTCTTTATTGCAATCTTCTTGTTGTTTTCCGAGATTATAATTGAAACTGTCAACAAATTTGCGCATCGACGTTTTAAATGGAATTTGATGGGCAAATTGAAAATGCTGACAGAGATTCCATTTTTTGTAATTCTTTTTTTTTTGTCACCATTACAAAATTTAAATATTAAATCAATGCGTGGGTCTGCATATCAAATGCATATTAAGTATTCCTTGAGCTTCTTCCTTGCTGTAAACAAGCTTTTATCAAATACATACTGAACAACTGTTGATCCTCTTTAACATAAAATTTTTATAATTGTTATTCGTTTTTCATATATCAAATTAAAAAATCTCAACTAATCTCGTTTTTTGAATACGACATTGAAAGATTTTTAACCCTTTTCGATTAGTTTGGTAGTGCAATTGTTTTAAGAACCGAATTTAGTGCATTCAAAACTTGTTTACTTTATTTATAATAACTCTGCACCACTTGGAGTTCTTTTTTAATATTATTGAAACAACTGCTGAATCAATTTTTAAAAGTGTTTTTAAAGAAAACGCTATGTAAACAGCTTACACATCAAATTTGGTATACTTCACTTTAAACTCTTTGCAGAATTATACAAACAGAAAAAAAGATAAAAACTTTGCATTAAGTAGTTCATAAAGTTCATCTCAATAAATTTCAATTGAGTTCAATTGAACGACTCCTTTTTATAGGGCAACTGTTAGTCGTATGTATTTGTGTATCAAAGTAATTGTAACAATTTTGCTTCGTTGCGCCAAATTTGTGCAGAGTATTTGGATAAATATTTCTGTTTTCTGTTTTGTGTCCATTGGCGCCATAAAAACATAACGACGACATTTTCATGGCTTTGTTTACATTCGTTTTGATTTTCCTGTTGGGTTTTCCTTGTCTTTCCTTTCCGCTTTTCTGTCTGTCTGTCTGTCTGTCGTTTCGTCATTCTTTTTGTGTGTTGTTCACATGTTTACATGCGCACAAGAAAAGTTCAATATCCGCAGTGTTCCCTGCTGCGTCTCCCAACTCTTCTGCTCTCTCTTTCTCTCTATCCATTACTCCATTACTCTGGCCATGTTTTGAACCAAAGCTCCAGCCAATCAACAATTTCTTCTCCTTCATTTTCTTCTTTTCCATCAGGCCCATCGTTTAATTATCCACTTGGTTCATAAAGTCTTTGTTCATGAGGAGACACAACAGCGGCAACATTTGCGCCTCTTCTCATCTCCATTTCGAATACTCTTCTGGCAAGGCGTATTACAATTTTGATCAAAAATATCTCACAATTTATTGCTTCTTGAGATAATTCAATCAATACTTTTTGCCATTTTATTTGTCTTATATTCGGACAAGGTAAGTTTAACAAACAATTATCGGAAAATGTACTTATGCTTAATAAAATTTTTTTGAATGCCAACATATTTTTTGAATGAATTTAATAAACAGTTTTGTTTTGGAAAAAAAATTAGTGTTTCCAAAATAAAGCTCGATTCTAAAATGAAATTGTGTTATTATTGAGTAAAAAAATTTGTAAAATAGTAAAAACTATTTTTAAGTTAGATACTAACAATATTCGAAATTTTTGAATACCAGTTTTATGGGTATAAACATAAAATAAAAAAATAAAATTGTAAATTCTTATTATAATAAATTGAGTCAAGGTTTGAACTCAATTTAAACTAAAATCAAAAAAGATAAAATGATGACTCGTAACTAAATCATAATTAACAAAAATATCTAAAGTGATACAAATATCTATACAATTTTTTAAATAAATACAAATATTTTTGATTTATAAATGGGACTTAAGTTTGAATCCAAACGTTGGTTACAGAGGTTCTTAAACCGTTCTGGAACAGAATAGAAATCTTGTTTTAAGCTTCAGACTTTCAAAATTTCTTTTTTCTAATGAAAAATTTAAATCAAGGGTATCAGATCTTCGGCGTGCCGTAGAAAAAATTTCAATCTTGTTTTTTATGATTATTTTTTTGTTTTTGTTTATGAAAAACGCAATGCGGTCCATCTATCGACCTGCCTTTGAGGCTGCTGTCTGCCTGCCTTTCAATTAGAGCTCATTAATGTCGGCCAAAATGACAGGGGAAGGGGGACTGCAATGAAAAGAGGGGGAAGGGGAAGGGAAGAGAAGAGAAAAGGAGCGCATTGTTTATAATTGGCATGTACGAGGCGGATGTGCAGTCGTGTGCATTGGTCATTGAAATTGCTTTTTAATGTTGGCCACACTGAACCGTGCAAACAAATAAACAACAGGCAACGGCGACTCACTGACTGACTAAAGGGCGACAGAACGAGATAAGGAGAGACAGAAACAGAAACAGAGAAAGATACTCTCTGGGACAGCTTGATACTGATGTATACACATATCTGTTAGCTGTATCTATATCAGCTGGGCGTTTAATTTACGCCTCGAGTCAAACTGTAAATACATTATTTATATGGTGTCCCAGCTTGGGGGCGCCTCCAATGTTGCAGCTCCCGACTCAACTCAACTCGGTTCGGTTCGGCTTGGGCGTCCAGGTTCCTGGCGTTCGCCGTTCTAACTGTGGCCATTTAAATGGCTCAATGGCAGTACATTTAACATATTACGCATACGCCATGTATACGTATACGCATATGTACACAAAGAGAAAATAGTACAAATATAATTTTTATCTTAAGTCATTACTGAGAAGCTAGAACCGGTTGAGAATTTTAAATTAAATATGCAAATTAATTGAAATCAATTTTTACCCAACATTTACATCTATATTTAAAAAAAACTCTTTTTATCCTGACTGCATCAATCACTAACTGATCATTGTGGAGCTTAAACGGTAAGAGCTAGAAGGCTTACATTTTCACACAGCTTTTTTGAAATCCCAGTTGCAAGGGGGTCAGTGTCAAACCTGTCGTTGATTTTAAGTTGAATATAAAAAAGCATTAAGTAATAATAGAATTACCCTTTTCAACTTTGAAAATTAATATGATTTAACTTTAAAATGAATATGGCATATATATTTCTGTCAACTGGAAAATTCGGGTAATTTGAAATTTCAAAAGTTAAAGCACAAATATTAAATTTTACAAATAGTCCATTTTTACAAGTGTATGTATAGAAATTTATATATATTTAGTTTATATATTTAATGCGACTGCAGTTAAAGTGACACAAAACGAGCTGCAGCTGCAACACTCAAAGGCAATCAATGAAGTGCCTCACACACACACACACACACACACATATTTATATATATACTAGGCGTGGCAACCATGGAAATGCATAACACATTCCCGTACATATGCATGTACTTACATATATATAATCGTATCCCATCAGATCCCTTTATACTCGTATCGTCACTAGAGAGATATCGGGTTAGCACTGTAAACATTAAATTGCATAGAAATGTGAATGTGACAGCCGAGGGCGTTGGTTAAGTCAAAGCTCTTGCCTCTTATTCTTTTAATTAAGTTACATGTGTGTTCTCTCTCTGTCCCTCCTCCTCTATTAGTTAATAACCTCTTATGCACTTCGGGCTAAGCTTTTGACACAGTACGTTTAATATGCAGCCAGGGACAGGTAAATGTATAGTTTAACCTTTTGCTAGGTTTTGAGCTTTAATTAATCAGAAATGGATATATTCATTTACGTAATTGAAAACAGTCCATCACACACACACACACACAGTTCACTTAGTCTTTCTCTTCAGTCAGTCAGTTGATTATTATTTTTTTTTTCGTTGTCGTCATCGTCAACATCATCGGGATCTATTTGACAGACGTTTGACATATGAAAGAGCGCGGTTCAAGTTTTGTGGCTCATATCAAAGTGCATGACAGATTGTAAGCCACAACATAGTAATGACTTGCCAGATAAATTTCAGGTTGAAATGAATATCAATTTCAAATGAAATATTAGTTACACTCAACTCTCTATAGACTATGCTGAAACTAAGGAAGACATCTCTGTCTTCTCTTGAATGTTTATTACTATTTATTAGGCGAAAGATTATCTGATTTAGTAAGTTAAGCGCTGAAAGGAAATTCGTATTTACATTCAAATGAATCTATTGGCAATTCTGAGGTTTATATTTTGAAAAAATAACTAACTTTACTTTCGGATTTAGAAGAATATGCCTTTTCAACCAAAAAAAAACTTTTTTAAACAGTGTTAGCTTTAGAAAGTATGAAAATTGGCAACACTGAATGCTGCAAATTGGCAACAGACTACAGTTTAGCTTACTTGTTAACAATGAAAGGTTTGACAGACAAAAAGATAAATCATAAGCTTGCAATGAACTCATGTATTGTAGCTGAAAATTGGCAACAAGGCTTGAATGAAGTTTGGCAACAGAGCATCGGTAAGGGATTTTTGATCAAATAAGAAAATTACTCCCACTTATAGATTAAGTAGGCCTCGCCTTGGAAATATTTAGTTTATAAAAACATTAGTTTGCAAAAAGATTAATGTGGAAGCTAATAAAATTCGTTTAGCTTACTTAAGTAACATACAATGGACAATGGAGCTACTTAGTTAAAAAACTAACAATGGATACAGTTATATAGAGGTATTATAAAGTGAAAAGCTCAGCTTTAATATGTTGTCGACTGCTATGTTGGATGGTTATTGTGGTTGCATACTTTTATTATTATTTATTCAGAGTTTCTTCTTCATTGTATTATAGTTGTACTCCTTCTTCTTTTTGGTTGATTCCCCCATTGTACACCTACCTTATAAGCAAAAGAGAGAAGCACTGAAGTCGCTTGAGTGGCACTAAATCAAATAGTGCGGCCATCAAGCATGCAACGAGCCGTGCATTGGGTTGAACCTGAAACTGAATCTGTATCTGAAGCTGCAACAACATCTGGACAGTCTATAAGTGGAGTGTATGCTTATCTCTCTCTCTCTCTCTCTCTCTCTCACACACACACACACACTCTGTGTGTGTTTGTGTAGTGTAGATAGATGGCCTATCGTCTGGCCGTGTTAATATTTGCTTGCGTTTTACATTGTTTGCTTGAAACTGGCCATGGGCCATTGCAAAGGCTGAGAGTACGATAAGTATCTTTGCACAGTTTTCATGTATTGTTTGGCTTTTAGTGCCGCCTCAGTTGTTGCACAGATACATATATACGTCGTATACGGAGACTGTGCAAATAAAACAAAGTAACAGTTCAAGGCAAGCTTTAAGTAGCCGCCTGCCTCATGTTAATGAGTCAACTCTTCTCGCTTTGCAATCTCTATTAACGCTTAACTCTATCCGTATCTGCATCTGCATCTGAATCTGTAACTTGCACTCACTCTCTTTCTTTAACTGTTTGATCAGCTAATTCGAATTGATTCAATGTTTCAATGAAGCAGCTGCAAAAGCTCGACCCTTTTGCTAATTACGTTTTTGATACCATTATCAAGCTGTAAATATTTGCATTCCTATTTCCGGTCAGCATAATTTAGCTGACCCAAATTTCCATGAATTATCAATTTCTCGTTTCAGCAATCACATCAATAATCAGACGCATCTCTCATTTCAAATGTTGCCAGCTCATTCATCTTGAAAAGACTTAAATTTTACTAGAATTTCGTAGACAAATTCATATAATTGGCATTGTTGAATGTAAAATCTTAACCACAATTTGCGAATGTAATATGCACATTTTTAAGTCATCATAAGCTTAATTTGAAAATCAACTTGATAAACTGTAGAAAGTTGAGGGCAAAGCAAATCAAATAAAAGCCCACAATGACAACAATTGAAGAGTTTAATTAAATATTTGATTATTTAAACTGGAACAATAGAAGGCAAGTTGCATATCATGAGAAGCAAGACGAGATTATGGCTTGTAAGGTAATTCAACTAATTGAAACTTTAATGCGCTTTCAAATTAGGTTGAGTTATCAGCAACAGCAGCCTTAATAGTCTTACCAAATTCAAAATTCTCAGCTTAATCAAAAGCTTAGTACATTTCAAAGTCCCTTGTTAAGTCGAATTTCAATTAACTAATTAAATTTTAGCTTTCATGTGCTTTCAGCACAATTTTAGATAAATCGAAAGCTCGTTAATTTGCGCTTTATTTATTCAATTAATTAATTTAATTTAAGCTTTCATGTGCTTTTAGCTCAATTTTAGATTAATCAAAAGCTCGTTATTAACAGTCTGAATTTTCAATGGATTTCTTAGCTCAAAAGTATTTTTAGATTAATCAAAAGCTCATTTAGATTAATTTAAACTTCCAGCTCCAAATGTATGCAAGTGATACAAATATTTTAGCTTTTGCCTAGTTGAATATAAATTTGCATAGAATGTGCACAAGCAATGTTGCAAAACGCCTAAAAAAAAGAGTGTTAAAAAACAGTTTTATAGCCAAGCATGCATAATGTGCAATTTAAATGCCTTATGCAATTGAAAGCAAACTCACGAGTCGAGACTCACCAGAAAAAGGGGAGTCGCTTATCAATGGCCCCTCCGTGTGGAAAGCGGGCAGTAATTTTATTATTTTTTGTGCTTTTTTGTGCTATTTTTTCGGGGTTTGGTTATGGTTTGCTTGTCATATGCCAAAAAATGCATGGCAAATGGTCGGAGGAGACTGTGGGTTTTTCGGTCTGGCCGAGGGCAAAGATTTATTTCACCCGGTTGAAGCAGAAAATTGCACGTAACAAAGCGTGGAAAAGTTTTCCCAACACGCCCACCATCGTACATGGCACATAGATGTAGAAGTAGAGGTAGAAGTAGAAGCGTTCAAAACTCGAACTCTGAATCGGACTTTGAAACTGGGTGTTTTGTGGACTGCCAGCTTCTGTTTCACTGCTTCTTCTAGGTCTCGGTCTGGGTCTGAGCTCTTTGGAAAAACAAGGGAAATTACAAATTGTTGTTTACTTTGCATTTCATTCGCACACACACACGAGGCGACCCGAAACCAACTGACACAAAGGCAAAAGTGCGCAAAAACAAAAAAAAAAGGGGGCCAAAAATGAAAATACATTGGACGAAGAAGGCAAAAGAAGCCTAGAAAATATGAAAAAGAATCGCTAAGAATGGGCTAAAAAAAAAAGTATAAAGAAAAGTATGTGCAATGCCATGCCATACCAGGGACCATAGCATGGTATGGTATGGAAATGGGTATGGGATTGGGTATGGAAATGGGTATGAAAATGGAAATGCTATCGAGTTGGGAAGTGTGGGGAAAACGTGGAGTGTTGCGTGGAAAAGTCGAAAGGCGAACGTTTTTCAGTTTGTTTAGTGTTTAGTTTAATGAGCTTTTCTTTTTGCTACTTTTCACAACAACAATTGTATAATACAAAGCGATAAGGCAACAAGCAAGCAGATTTAAGCATAAAGTATTAGACTTAAAGTTACCCTAGATTATCTATACATATATTTTAAGTTTTCTGGCACTATTTTAAATGTTGTCGATTTTTTCATCGGGATTTTACAGGAATAAACTGGCGCCCAACGTGAGTTGCGAGAGAACATTTTGAGACTATTCTTTAAAAAATTTATATTTTTACATTCTATCAATTTCTTTCCATATTAAACACATTTTAAGGTTATTTATGACTGAAAGTTTTATAAATTTTTCCTCATATCAGACACATTTTAAGTTTCTGTAAGACTGGTGCCCAACGTGGGGTACAATAAAAAAGATGGAGGTTTCTTTTAGCTAACAATTTACATTTCAATAAAATTAAAAAACTTCTGTCATACCCAACATTTAGTCATTGTTTACAGGGTATATAATACAAACAAAAAAAAAATCACAAGAAAAAAAAAACACCGAAAGTTATAAAAATTGGGTCAATTACTTTTATAATCATAACACACAACTACAAAAGCAACTTCACTACGAACTTCTTAGCAAACCAATTTGTTATTATTATTGCTGTTGTTGTTGCTGTTGCTATACTTTTTTGTTGCACTGTTCGCTATATAATTGCATGGCAATAGTTCATAGTTCAACGTTTACCAGTTGTGTCTGCACTTCTGTTTCTTCCCATTCGAAGCGATTGAGTTAAGATAAACATAAGTCGACTGTGTACAGTTACATTCAAAAGTTTATGTACAACACTTAAGTACAGAGCTGGCAACATTTGTATACACGAGAACTTTAAACGTATTAATTAAGTTGTTTTTTTTTTTTAATTTTTTATTTATAAATAATATTCTGACTCAAAAAAAAAAAAAATAAAATTTAGATATTTAAAATAAATTTCTGTAATTTTCTATATAAAATTTCGTGAATTTTTAGAGCATAAACTTTTCAAGTTGCTCCTCCTCATGCGTTTACTTTGTGCGCCCACTGTAAAAACCGTCATTACAGCAGACGTACGAGTAAATTTAAATATACACACACATACATCTTGGAAGTCTGCAGTCAATTTAGATAAACAATTACGAGCACAATTGCAGGGACTGACTGGCTGACGGACTGACTGACTGAACCACCGCCAGGGGCAAAAACCGTCGATGGTGCCACCCATTCACTTCATTTGACCCACCATATCAAGTGGATGTGGCTGTGGCTGTGGATATTTGATGTGGCATGGAGTACTCTGTGCTCTGCTCAACAATGCAACTGAAGGCGGCAGCAGTCAGTTTTCCTACTTGTTACTGTTGTTATTGTTATTGTAAGTGGCGCGCGAGTTGAGAGGCCCCCAAAAATAGCACACAACAACAACAACACCAACAACAACAAAAGTACAATCAAACTTTAAGTAGGAAATAAAGCAAAAAGAAGAAGAAGCTGATGAGGAAAAGAAAAGAAAGTATCTATGAGATGCACGAGTATAAATTATTACTTTGCCTTCGTAGATCGTGAATTGTTGAAAATAAAAACAAAAAAAAAGCTCTTGTTGTTATTTTTTCCTCTTCTTTCTTTTGAAAAACACTTTGGAATTTTAATTGGCTCACTGAGAGACCCTTGAAAGAGATGGCAATAGCAAGAGTGCGAGCGAGAAAGTGTGGTCTGCATTTGCATGCTGGGATCAAAATTAAACGCGACATCTGTTTAGTTTTTAAAGAAGTTCAAGCCCATAAATCATGCGATCGTCAGCACCATGGGCTATTTATATGGCAACTATCAAGCCAAAAAAAAAGAAGGAAAACTAAACAAACCAAAGGCATGCGGAAGAGTTCACACTCAGTAACTAAATATGTGTGTGTGACACACTATAGTGTGATGCCAAACCGCCAGCTATCAATTTTCAAGATACTTTTAGGGCCGAAAGGTCTTGTGTCCAAATTTTCAGCTTACCTGTAAAGATAGAAAGAAAAAGAGAGATTAGTTAAGAAGATTTAATTAAATATTAGAGCAAATAAAAATCAATACATATTCCAAAGAAAAAAAAAAAACAAGTTAAATATACGCTTTATAAATACATTCAAATTATTATTATTTTAAGACTCCATTTTCCTTGTGTTTACAGGGTATTATTCACATATGGAACGAAAATACTCTAAAAAAATTCTCTCTAATATTTAAATAATTTCAAAACTTGTTAAGCTCCCTTCTCATACAATTTATCTACTCAAATTATTAACAATATGTGCAAATTTCATATCAAGCGTGCACTGTTGCCAAATTTCAGCGCTGCAACGTTGCCAAACTGCAATTATCGTAAAGCTCAATTTGTGGCGTTGCCACACGCTTATATTGTTTATATTCTTTTGACGATCATTGCCCAATTTTAATATTTTGCAAGGTAACATACTTTGCCACAACTGCAACATTTACACAACAACCACGCACCAAGGGCACCCACAGAGCGGTCCATAAGTCACCGTCAGACATGGCTACCCCCATACAATTCTCTCTCCCTCCCTCTATATCCATGTCCATGGTGGCGTTGAAACAACTCAAGGTCTGAGACGGCGCAAATTTCAGGCTGTTTGTCTAGGAAAAAGGAAAACGCACAGCAGGCAGCTGCAAATGCAACTCAATTTTAAAAACAACATGAAAAAAAGTGAAAGAAAATTGTTGAAAAAAAAAAAAAAAATAAAGAAAGATGGAGAAGAGGAAAAAGGAAAACGTACTGCAAGCATAATTAATTACTCATAAGTAATTCCGTTGGCCTTAGGGTGCTGGGCATATAAATATTTCAGTTGCAGCGACGGCAACACGAAATATGCGCCATGCAAACGCTCAGCCACAATAAAAACTAGACTAAATAACCAAAAGACGAACTCAATATACCCTAGATTCGAATAAAGTTGATCTAAACAATTTTGTACAGTTTATTCTTAGCTGAAATGCTTTTTATAGTCTGTCTTTTGAGGCGAGATCATATAATCATATATGATGTACATTTTTAAAAAAAAATTACGTTTTTTTAAAAGTCCATAATTTGTGATAAATCAGATGATGGATTGTTAAGTTCATTGGGATCATATTTGATAAGGATAGTTTATATTTTGAGATACTTTCAGATTGAACACCTGTGACGCAAAGCAGACTGCAAATTATATCTACGTTTTTAGTCAAAGAGAAAAACAAACTTAAACAATTTTAAAAAATCTATTTTTACCCTATTTAATATATTTATTGAACTGAACATTTTTCGGTTCTATTTCTTAAACATTTGCAAAACAATCTCCTTTTAGAATCAATCTTAAATTGTTGCATGCGCTTTTTTAGACAATGTTGCAATGAAACTTCAAATGCATTCACTTTAATTTGATTCAGTTCTATTCAAACACTACAAAGCGTATGCCTAATGTGTTATGATATGAAAATACTCTATGGAATAACAACAACAATAACGGGATGAGAAGAAATTGAAACAGAATTAAGCTGAAAATGCGATGAGCGTGCCGAGCCGACTCGAGTCGAATTGAGTTGGAGGAATCGGAGGAGTCGTGCAGAACGGAGCCGTGAATGAATGAATGAATCAGTGAAACGAATAAACTCGTTCGCTGCACAGTTGAATGACTACAAAGTCGAATTAAGCAGCGCCAGTGTGAATGTGATACGAGTATTCGTGTGTGTTTCAGAGTGTGTGTGTGTGTGAGGCAGAAATTTGATGCAACGACTGCTGCTGCAGTTGCTGCCTCACTCTGCGCTTCTCAAACTTGTGTAAGTGGAGATACTCGACTGTAAGATGCCCAGTAATCGTTCGTGGTTCAATTCATTTATCACAAATTATATATGAATAATAGAAAACAAAGTTTAGAAAAAAATAACTAAAAGAAATATTAAAAAAAAAAATTAAGAGTTTCAGGATTTAAACTTAGGTCGCTCTGATATTTTTACAAAATGTTTACACTTATATTACAAAAAATACTAGCAAAGAGATTTTTGAAAAATTGTTTATGCAGTCACTATTAGAATTGTTTAAAGAATTTTTTGGCATCAAAAAATTTTTTTTTTAAAAATCGAGGAAAAAAGTTTTACAATTGAGGTTTTTTTTAATTCAAAATTCTCAATGGATACTTAATGGGTTAAGGAAAGTTTTGTATATTTCAAACGGAACTGAAATTACCTTTTCATTGATGCCAAAATGTACATGAATTGGGTTCAAATTATGAGTAGAATTCATTTTAAATGTTGTCAAAATAAATATGCCGACTAGTGTAAATAAATATAAATTTCATAATTATTGAAATTTATTAAATAATAGAAAAGGCAAAAATAAAAATATAAAAACTATATGATTATCTATTATATTTTAATTATCTTATCTGTTTATAAACCGATCGAGTTGATATTTTCAGCATACATCCACCAAATAGCACACATTCAAAATCTTTAATCTGGAGATCTTAAATAACTCTAGTTATTTAATATTTTCACCACACTTGATTGCTTGTCACGAACTTATAAGCCATTGCATCCTTTTGGATACTGGGCTAAAAATCGGAGCGCAATGAATGCAATTTTAAGCACGTGCTGATGCTGCCCTCTCTTCTCCCCCCTCTCCTCTCTGCTTTTTGCCCACTGCCTTCTTCAGCTGCTGCGCTGCAGCGTCGTGCTTCATGGACCGCGGCCGAAAAGCAAAAAGCGAAGAATCCGCACAAAACAGCAACAACAAGCACAGAAGCATTAATGCAGGCAAAGTCAAGAAATGCTCGACTTAGCAGATACCCCTTCAAAAATGAAATTTAACACAATTCTGCCTAAAATTAAGTATATTTAGCTAATAGAGTAGACTTTGACTTTGCACAGAACATATCTATCTATCTGCTTATTGAAAAAAAAGCTAAGTACTCAATATTTTTTGAATATCTCGCAATTCGGACAGACAATTTGGCTTAAATTTGTAGAATAGTCAGTTAAGAGGTCAAACTACAAGCGTCTTTTCAGAATACCCTGTAATATGTTAAATTATATACATTTCTAGAATGCTGTAAAAACTCAAAAATTTATTTGTCTGGCTTAAAAAAAATTAAATAAAATTTAACGTAGAAAATAACTACATATTATGTAATGTCAAATGCATGTTAAAGAAACTTTCCAGACAACCACCCAAAAATACCCTGCTAGCTATGGTCCTTTTACAAAAACACACATTTACAGGGTATACAAAATATAACAAGACTGTTCGTCAGTCGTGCGTGCAAAAAATGTGTTGCAAGTTTGCGAGTCAAACAAACAATCAAATGGCAAACGACATTTAATTAAAGGCTGTGATCGAAAGACAAAAAAAAATGGGAAAATCAAACCAGAGAAAAACAGAAAGCGACAAAGGGAAGAAGGGCGTGAGTTGGCCTTAAGGCTTATCAATGAGCCATTGACTGGTTAATTAGGCAGACACGCCCACCTGACAGAAGGCCTGTTTGCGATACGCATACGCCTACTGTCATTACACGTAGAGCTCATTTAAATAAATTAATGAATTTTCTTTGCTTTTCTTCAACGGCAACGCTGCTTTTTTTTATGGCATTTTCTTTGCCTTATCGCCTCAATATTGACACTGTCAGTTCACGGAGATGTGGAGTGGGATATGAAGTGAAATTGAGATTTCGTGGTCGTGTCACATCGCTCGCCTCATTTGAAAAGACGACGCAACGCGGGCGTTTTCTTTATTTTATTTTACTTTATTTTTTTTCATTCTGTTTTTCCATTAGCGCAAAATACTGGAAATTGTTTATCTTAATCGCTTTCGATGCCGGCTCTTGACACACACACACACACACACACAAGCACACTCACACACACTGTCACTCTGTGTTTGTGTCAGCTGTATAACATTGTCATTCACACATGAATGATACACACATTGGCTTATTAGTCGTCTTCTCTTCAATTGACATTTATGGCGTCAAATATTAATTTGTGTTTATGTTAGCATTTAGTATGGATTTTCCTTAACTTTTCTTCACATCACTTCCCCACTTCTGCCCGCTGTCACTATGTATTTACTTACCTTGCTTAATATCATTTTGCTTTACTCACACACCAAAAATGTCTTGGCCAGTTGTCTGAATATTTGTTGTGCTCAGTTTGTATGATTTCCCAGCTGAATACGCTGGTATTTTTAGCAAATCGTTTATCGATGCTTTGTTGCCTAATTTCCCTTATGCCTTGTTGCCAATTTTCAGCAACAATACATCAATTCAGTGCTTACTTCTGGTCAAACCTTTCATGTTATAGAACATTTAAAGCTGTCCTGTGTTGCCAATTTTCAGCTCTCATTGTTGCCAAATTTCATACTTTATGAAACACACACTATATTTAATTATGAACTCAAAAATAAAAAGCAGTTCTCGTCTGTAATTAATTAAACGGATATTAACTCTGTGTCGACAATATTCTTTTTGCATTGTTGCCAATTTTCAACTGGAATACTTTATATTTAATTAATTGTTTAATTAAGTGTCAAACTATGCTTTGCTTTTATCTTTAATTTATACTCTGCATTGTTGCCAATTTTCACTCAAGCTATATAAAAAGTTAAAAAAAAACATTTTAAATTCTCTTAAAAACTTGTATAAATTCAAATTTAAGGACATTGTTGCCCATTTTCAGTACTGCTTAATACAGACTTAAGTGCATATATCTACAAGTAAATTGAGTCGTTTTACAAGTTCTTTGAGCACTTATTAAAGCTGAGATTTGTGGCAATCTGTCTTCTTCTTCTACTTAGTGTGCGTGTGTGTGTGTGTGGCGCTTTTTTTTTCGGCTCTTTGCCAGTTGGCAGCTTCAATCAACAGTCGACACACATTTGTCAGGCAGGCAGGCTGGCAGGCCTAGTAAGATGAGGTTAAGAAGGAGGGAAGGATAGAGAAAAATGCTGCAACATGTACACAACTCTCAAACGCTTTCAACGGGGCTTCCGACTGGCGGCAACTGAGGCAACTTATCTGTCAAATGCCAAACGACAACCCAAAATCTATTAAGAGTGGCTTCCGCCTGTTGCCAGTGAGTTTCGCCCCAGGCTCCACAAAAACAGATGGACCATAAGCGAGAGACATAGAGACACAGTGCGCTAACAAGAGATTGAGGGTAAGGGGAAAAGGCGAGTAGGTCGGAGGGTCGCTGTTGCTATTGGATTTGAATTGAAGTTGGGGAATGACACTCGAACTGGGAACTGGGTCTGTTGCGTTTCGGGTTTGGTTTTTAGTTTGGTTTCCATAGTCTATGAAAAGCGCATCCAGAGCAAAACAAAAGAACAAAAAATAATCCGAAAATAGTCGGAAAAAAAATGTAACTTACGGTTTTTTATTTGTATACTCTTGCAGAGAGGGTATTACAAATTGGTTGCGATTTAAGTAACGCTTTAAAAAAGCTGCGGCTTTGCAAATATTGACTAGGTTCTCAATTTCATCAATTTTATCATAGAAAAGATTGGTCGTAAATTACCATATTGTAAGAAAAACTTCTACTTATTTAAGAAATCTCAATTCTAACTTTACAAGTTTAGCAAACTTCAATATAAGAACCCTTTCAGATTTTTTTAATATCGCAAACAGTCTTACAAATATTATCTTATACATCTTGGACCCAATTTTTCAATGAACACATTTTTATTAAATGTGTAAAAACCGCATTTTTTTTTTTTATAAATATAACTCAATGTTACATTTTATGATAACTTTTTTAGAAGGGCATCAAATTTGTCGACGACTCAAAGTAAAAATTTACATGTTTTGATGTTCTTGCTGTTTGTTTTTTTGTGGCCGCTCTCGATTTTGACTGGTTTGTTTTTGTTGGGGAGAGAACTGAAACCGAAACTGAAACCGAAACTGACACTGAGCCCAAGTCGCAGTCACAGCCAATTTCAGTTATCATTCAGAGCGTACATATATCTGTTTGTCTGTCTGTCTGTCTGTTTGTCTGTCAGTCATTCACTCAGCGAGTCAATGAGTCCTACTCTCGTGCGTTGACAAAGTTTCATGTCACAAAGATTAGCCAAGTTGTCGGCAGTAGCTTGGCAACAGTATTTCAATGCAGCACGCCTCTTGTAACGTTTGATATTTCCTTTTTACGTTTTTTTTTCCTTTGAGGTGAACCACTGCTTTACCTATCAATTGACTGATGGTTCTTCTTGCCACATGGGTAAATATACATATACATACAGACGTGTGCGATATAATAAGAACAACATATGTGAAAAATTAATTTGGTAAAAATAAGTGTTAAGTAAACATAATTATAATAAACCCTTATATAATTTAAATAGTACACACTTTAAGCTATGTATATCCAAATAGAATTCAAATTCTGCTGTGTCTATATCTTTTATAATGGCACTTTTGTTGGGTTAAGTCGAAATTCAGGTGTGCGAAAGAATAAGAACAAAGGGAGAAAATAACGGATTGTCGTTTCCTACATAAGTTTTAACAATTTCTAAGTATACACTTAGTTGCCTACATTTAGTATAAGTGGGATCCACCCCTTTTCCGGATCATTTAGACACATCGGGACTTTATAGAAGCAGTGAGAACGCGGCATCCGGAGATAGGAGTATTCTTCCAATTATTTTCTTCTTCTTATCACAACTGTCCAAAATTTTTTGTCCATAACATCTCTCACTTATATCGCTATATTAATTATTGATGATCCACTGGGTTATGGCTCGGCGAAAGAGTCAATCCCTCCTTAACATCAATACTGTGGAATCCTAAGCACTATTTCGCTTGACTTGTGATGAGATTTGGATAATTTATGTGCGGATAAATCTGACGTGGAGCATCTTATTTTAAGCATAACACTTGCCACTATTATTCTAGAATAGAAGTTGACATCCATGATACCCACAATTCTAGTAATAAGATCATCCGCAAAAAAAACCCATGGGACAAAAAAATTCTCGACATCCAAAAAATTATGAACTGATCCTGACACCATTTGTGATGATCAGTTAAGCCAAATGTGGTAAAGTTCGCTTAAGATAATAAACAACAGTAGGTTAACAGCTCTCAATAGCAGAAATTATGATGATTATGATGATTATGATATTATGATTATGGTGGTCTGAGACCGATGCTATAGAGAATTGTGGGTTTTTTTTGCGGATATCCCCTTAAATAGAGTTGGGGGTATCATGGATCTCAACTTCTAATATAGAATAATAGTGGCAAGTGTTATGCTTAAAAAAAGATGCTCCACGTCAGATTTATCCGCACATAAATTATCCAAATCTCATCACAAGTCAAGCGAAGTAGTGCTTAGGATCCTACAATATTTATGTTAAGGAGGGATTGATTCTTTTGCCGAGCAATAACCCAGTGGATCATCAATGAATAATATAGCGATAGAAATGAGAGATGTTATGGACAAAAAATTTTGGACAGTTGTGATAAGAAGAAGAAAATAATTGGAAGAATACTCCTATCTCCGGATGCCGCGTTCTCACTGCTTCTATAAAGTCCCGATGTGTCTAAATGATCCGGAAAAGGGGTGGATCCCACTTATACTAAATGTAGGCAACTAAGTGTATACTTAGAAATTGTTAAAACTTATGTAGGAAACGACAATCCGTTATTTTCTCCCTTTGTTCTTATTCTTTCGCACACCTGAATTTCGACTTAACCCAACAAAAGTGCCATTATAAAAGATATAGACACAGCAGAATTTGAATTCTATTTGGATATACATAGCTTAAAGTGTGTACTATTTAAATTATATAAGGGTTTATTATAATTATGTTTACTTAACACTTATTTTTACCAAATTAATTTTTCACATATGTTGTTCTTATTATATCGCACACGTCTGTATGTATGTATGTCTCTCTGTCTGTCTGTCACACACATGCAGCCAAAAGAAGCAGCTCTAGGTAATCAACTTACTAAGCGGGTCACGCGGGGCGTATGCGCAATGCGACTCCAACTCCACTTGCCTGATTCCTGTTTGTTCGTTCGTTTCTGATATCATCTGATTACCTGATGAGCCGAAGAGCTGAAGGGAGCAGTCAGCTCAACTACACAGAAAAAAAAATGCCATTCTAAAATCAAGTTTCAAATTCTTGATTCAAGCCTGCATTTTTTAAGTATGTTTCCAGGATTAATCTGAATAATCAAGCCTGAATCGGGATTAAAATGGGAAAATAAGCCCAAATTACTTGATTCTCTCTCAGCCTCTCTCATTTCAACTTGGCTGGTGGCTCAGTGGTTAGAGTCGCCGCCTTGTTTGAAAAAGACCTGGGTTCGATTCCCACCAGTCAGTTGCATTCAAACAATTTCTTCACTAAAAAAAATATGTTAAAAAATAAATCAATAAAAAAAAATAAAATAAAAATATTAAAAAAAAATTAAAAAAAAAATTAAAAAAAAAATTAAAAAAAAAATTAAAAAAAAAAATTAAAAACAAAACAGTAAAAAAAAATTAAAAAAAAAAAAGCAAAATAGTAAAAAAAAACTTAAAAAATATTAAAAAAAAAATTTAAATGTAACAAAAACATTATTTTTTTTTAAGCCTGAATTTAAGAATTTTAGGATTGAATTCGGGATTGAAAAAATCAAGTATTTCATACTTGGTTTAAGTAAATCCGAGATTACCCCACTTTTGACATCGTTTCGGATTGAATCCGGGCTAAATATCCCGGATTTTTTTTTCCGTGTAGGGTAATCAACTTAATTCAGCGGTGAAAAGAGAGCCAGATTGAATCTGAAATCACTGCGTGTGCTGGCAAATGTATTCCCAACTTTTCCAAAGTCAAATCTACAACTGTATGATTTAATGTATTAAGCAAGATAAACAACAACATGTTAGTTAACAGCTATTTTCTAGTTAGAAGGTAAATCAACGATGCATCGTTGCTTGTCTAAACACTATAAAAATAAAGCTTTTAATTTCTAAAATGTGGTGAACATTTTTAATAGATTTTAAATTATATTTTTTAAAAAATATAAATAAATTTAACTAATATTTTAATATATTTTATTTTTTAATATTAATATTTTGAAATTTATAATTCAAATCTTTTGTAAGTACATTTTGAATTTTTATTATTATTTATTACTTTAAAATTAATTATTTATTTTTATTATATATTTTACAAAAAAAAGTCCCTATTTATTTAATGCCAATTAAATCAACCAACAAACAACAATCAAGGCTTTATATATGCGATTTTAACATAATATTATTGCAAGTCATCTATGTTTTTAATTTTAATGACTTACATTTAGAAAGCATGTCCAGTTTTAACTCAAATTATGTTAAGGATTTTTAATTTCTTCGTTTCCTCTTTATTTTGTTGCAACTTTTTGCAGCTTTTCTCATTATCTGTTAATGTCGGAATCTATCAAAAAATCCATTCATAAAGTTGACTAGTTGCAAAGTTATTTTCGTTTTCATTTTTTTCTTCTCTTTTTTATTGACATTTTAGCTGGGCTTCTGCTGTGGCCAAAAGTTAGCCAAGCTTTAGCACACACACTCACACCCTCACACACACACACACACACTTACTGCAATTTTTGGCATTGCCAAACTGTCGTTGGCCATAAAACTTGACGCTGCGTCGTTCATTTTGTTTCAATTGCAGCCCCTTCTTCTTTCCTTTCTGCTGCCTCAATTTTGGCCCTAACTGACATTAAGCCTTCTTGATAGCCGTCTCACACACACACACATATTTCATTGATGGATTAATAGCATCAAAATGGCTAAGGAAATGCGTGGGCGTCAACAAAATGGGAAATGGGAAACAGATGAAAACCAAAAACAAAACCAAAAAAAAAGAGACTTGCCATTTTTGCAATGGATGGGCGTTGGCTGTGGGCGTGGTCTGATGCCTTCTTAGCTGCTATTTCCGCTTATTACGCGTCACACAAACACACACACACACACATATATATACATCTTTAGGTTGTTCGTGCTCGTGCACTTCATCATTCGAGTTTTGCCAGCGATCAGCCTTTTTGTTGTTGTTGTTGTTGTTCCTGTTGCCTCTTCATCATTTTTATGACGCTCATGTGACAGTCATTTGTATTAATGTGCCACACACACACAAACACAAACCCGCACACACACACACTCATACTATATAAAAAACCCCAGCGCCAAATCAAACTTCACACATAGCCCCATCGTTATTTTTGTTGAACTTGAGGCTGCCGTTTTCATTTTTTTTCTTTTCTTTTTTTGTCGCTGTATCACACCAGCAAACCAATACAGACACACTCGCACACACACACCTTCCTTTTCCCTTTGTCCCCCTCTGTCATCGGCAATGGCGCCCGCCCTTTTTTTTGGCCCTCAGTTCCGCCCACTCTGTTTGCGGTTTATCGATTCAAATTGATTTTGCTTTTCCGCCATTCTTGTTGTTGTTGTTCTTGTTGTTGTCATCGACATCCTTGACTATGTCTACGTCTTCGCAATCCAACAATCCCTCTCAAAGTCTTCTTTCCCCCACTCTTCACCCCTTTGCACTATGGGAAAAAAGTTCAATTTTATGAAGTACGTAAATGCAGTTTTATTGTTCTTCAGTATCTTGAAAATATTCTTGATTTCAAAAGATAACATACTCCAGATAAAATAAAAAGTTTTGTTTTTTTTTTAGGTTTTTATGCACTACTCTATTTATTTAAAGCTAGATGGAGGAGATTCACAGATTCCATTTATTTTGTTATAAGTTTATTAGCAAAATCTTCAAGAATAAAAAAAAAAACACCAACAATTTTTTTTTTCAATTTCCCGAATTTTCTCAAGGTTTTGATTTTACTAAAATATTTCTTATAAAGAATGAATTAAATTAATTGCGAAGAAGAATTTGCAAACCCTTTTAAAAAATCACTACCAAAATTCTGACACCGCTTTGAATTGATTTTATTCCGGAATTCCGGATTTTTGTTTTGTAACTTTATATATAGAGTTAAGACCAAAAAAACATCGATCTTGTAACCCATAGTGCAATCTACCAAACCCAATTCAAGTCTTCTTTCCCTCCACTTTCCACCTTTGTCACTTTTCGCCAGAGTTACTCACATTTGGCTTTCAATTGTATGTTTCTAGGATCTCTCTCTCTTTCTTCACATAGAAAATCCATTGACATTGCAAGTTCTTTTTCCTCTAACTTTCTGTTTATTTTTTTTTATTTCGGGGACAGGTTTAGTTGTCCCTTTCCCCCCATCCAATCTACTTCGCCGCCATCACATTCAAATATTTCGCTTGGCTGTTGTCGATTTATTTTGTGCGCCAAAAAAGGAGAAGGAAAAAGAAAACCTTTCCGTCAAATTTGTATGTACCACACACGCATTTGCCTTGTGGTTATCCACACACTCACACTCACACACACACACCTTTGGACAGCTCAAGGCAAACTTTAGACACACGTCAAGCACTGCAAAATGTGCCACACACACGCACACCTCAAGCATTGTTTAAGTCAAAAGATAAGATATCATCATACGGAATATCTAGGATTCTGGGCCAGGTGTCGCCTCTCTCTCTCTCTCTCTCTTTATCTCTCTGTATCTCACTCGCACTCTATCTCTTTTACACTTCCACATAACAACATCATTTCTCGCCTCACAATTTATCTCCAAAAATTAGTCACTTTCTACAAATTATTTGGATTTCAAGCACAATTAATTTTACTAGATATTTGAGATCTTAAAAATTAAAAAAAAAAGTCTAATAAATTTTGCAGAGCATTCCAATTTAGTTACCCATCCAAAGCAAACAATTTGGTTTAAAAGTTAGTTTTAAATAAATTATAATACCTTCAAGTTTAGCAAAGGGATTTTGAAGGTATTAGAATTTATTTAAATTTATGAATTCGCAAAAAAAAAATTCAACACGATCATTTAATTAAAATATGGGATTTTTTCAGTGATTCTAAAAATCTTTACAATAAAAAAAGAGTATCAAGATAAGTTTTGTTTTGAATCAAATTTATAAAAACTTTACTTTAAAAAAGTATTTAACTTTTAATCATTATGCCTTATTTTAAAAAAATTACTTAGTAATGAATTTTTACAGATTTTTAGAGATTTTCTTCAATGATGATGAACGAAAAAAATTAAAGCTCTCAAATAATCATTATTTATGAAAAAAAGATGGCGTAATTATTTTAAATATTTTTTTTTGTTATTATTATTATTAATATTTTTTTTTGTCATTCTTTTTTTTGTGTTATGTATTCTAGTCATTGATTTTTTAATGTAAAAATATTAATAACTTATCATTACTGGGGGAAATAGCTCAACTAGTTTTCTGTAGTCTTCAAAAAAATAGCATGCGCAATTTTCTACAGTGTATGAGGCAGAAAATTTTGGAACAATAACTCAGGACTTGGGACGAGCAAAAAAAATAGGAAGAGTGAGAAAAAATATGGAGAAAAAAAGGCCTGCGAATGTGTATTTATATTTATAAATATACGCACTGTATATACATATAATAATAATAATAATATTTATGTGTTGATCGCATGAAATGCGCTGTATAAATTTAGCTCGACTTTTATTCGACAATATTTTCTTTGCTTTTGCGTTTCCTTCATATTTTGTGCGTTTCTTTTTTGCCTTTTGGGGATTTTTATGGGCTCATTCGCTTTTGCGCCTATATATGGTTGGTGTTTGGTATTGTAAGCCTTGCAGGGGTGTTGACAGATGGGAGGGAAAAGTGAGAGGAGGGGAGGGGAGGGGAGGGGTAAAAGGTGCTGCCAACTTGCTGCGTTTATTATGAACAGTCGCAATGTTTGAGGGACGCAAATAAAAACGCAGGAAGTGCGAAACTTCTTACAAAAAAGAAAGACGAGATATTGACAGGAAATGCTCATAGTGAATGTTTGAATGAATGGCAATTGTACCAAGGGTTAGGATGGGGCTTTTGGGTAGAAGTAGAGGAAGCAGAAGAGGGAGGATGAAAACTAACTGCATTTAACGCCCTTTGTCATTGCGGTTTATGCGGTTTGGAGACGACGACAAAATGGCAACAGCGCGTGCTGCCAAATGACTGCAACAAAAAACCATGGGGATAATAATAAAGACATTAACACCACACACACACACCACACACACACACATCATACACCACACACAGATCTAAACGAGTTAACTTGATACTGGAGAAATCTATTAAATACAATCCGAAATGATACCATAAAATGCCATAAAACTATAAACATTTATTTATGATGTCGCAGAAACTTTCGGTTCCGGTGGAATCTTTTCTTTCTTTAACAGGATAATGCTTTTTGAATGATTTAAGTAAAATTACCAAATTTTATTTGAAAAGAAAACTGGGCAAATAATAGAAGTCTAAATAAGTATTAGGATAGCAAATGATGTGAATCTAAATTTTGTAATGCAAAAGTTTTAGAGTTTAATTGAAAATGCTTTTATAATTGACGATTAACTTTTATAAGAAATTTAAAAAATTGTGGGTAAAAAAAGTGTTTGATGAATTTTTCTAAAAAAAATTTGCAAAACGGGAACTTTAAATTTTTGGGCTGTGTTTTCCAATTCGATATGCTGGTTGAAGGCGGTAATAGATTTTTTGTAGCATACTTTTCTCGATTGCAATTTTAATTTATTGATTACAAAATTGGTGTATTTTTCATAAAACAGTTTTTTGCTGACTTTAGTGAACTCGCTTTTTGAGAGGGAATAGTTTTAATTTTCTATAAGATTACCATACAATAAAAGAACATGATATATGTTGTCTAAAGTAAGAGTCTTTTCTTTTTTACGTTATTTTTATTTCATATATTTTTTTTTTTTTTGTTATTAAGAAAAAAATGTAAGCTTGCTAAAAAGCTCAACAGCAACTTAAAGACCTGAGACTGCTTGTGAGCCGGTTCGCCGTACAGAAATGTCATCTAATTTGTGTCATTTGGATGCCAATTGCGTGGCAGTTCTATAAAAGTTTGCAAATTAAGCACTCTCGCCTCTCTTGCTGTAATTTATGATATATGTATATTGAGAGCATTTCCTGCTGTCTGTGTGTGTCGAGCAATTTTGTGTAAGAAGAAGAAGAAGAAGCCGCCTCAAGGTATGCAACAGTCGCCACAGATTTGCCTGCCAATTAACCTCACACGCTTGTCGAACAATTTGAGAAGCGCTCGACCATAAAAAGGAGATGACAAAGTGCCCGAATCCCCAAATAAAGAAAGACCTTCTTCAACCTTAACAAAGAGCAAGTGACAGAGAAAAGAGAGAGAGAGAGAGCGAGAGCAATAGAGAGAGAGAGAGACAGAGATAGGGCAGTGGGAGCTAAGGAAATCGTTAGAGCGGGGGGGGGGGGGGGGCAACTGTTTGGGGAGCGGGGAAGCTGTCAATCAACGGCACAAAATAAAAGTCTAGACGAGCCGTTTAATGATCTACATGCAGCGACCCCCCTTTGACACCTCCGCCCCTGTCCTTTGCCCCTCCCCTTTCACTCGCCACCCCTTTTATGTCCCTCTTCAACAATTGCGGCTGTGTCTGCGCCTATTACAATAACATTGCGAAAAAGGGGCGAAACACGTTTCAAAAAGGGAAAGTGGAAAATACACACACACAAACACATGCTTAAATATACACACACGTGCGCCGCACACACACACATACACACACTCATAGAAAATTAAATGCAAAATACATTAAAAAAAAAAAAAGAGTAAATAAATAAATGAGTGCCAAAGCAAATCATAAAAAAGGGAGGCACATGGAGAAAGAGAGAGAGAGGGGGAGAAAGGGAGACCCTAAGCAGTTGGGGGAGCTGAAGTTGATAGGGGATACACACGAGGGTCGGCTGATAAATAATCGAATTAAGCAGGAAATCTCCTCATATTTTAATCAAAATAAATATACTTTTAAATTTAATCTACTTTAAGGACAATTTACTTTATTTTTAAGTTAAAAGATTAGACAAGATCCTTAGAGATAGCCATTTTAAAACAGATAAACTTTTCATTGAAATTTAAATTTATATTTTTGAAATTTAAAAATACATATTGAAAAAAAAACCTTGGATAACAATATAAAATATCGGTTAAAAATTGTTGTTTTTCTACTCAGGCCAAAAACTTATCAGCCCACCCTCGTAGGCGGCAGATAGCAAGCATAATGAAGCGGCATTCAGCAAAGATTGGTAACACCCACATAGACCAAAGAAGAAGACAACGTAGAGACACGAAGAAGAAGACGAAGACGAAGAAGAATGAGGAGCTACAACTGACGCACCACTTGAACGCAATCAACGCAGAACAATCACGTATCCATGTGTGTGTGAGTGTGTGTGTGGGTGTATGTGTTGTTGTAGCAAAATTAAACGCATGCCATAATAATGCGATTTTTCTTCATTTCTTCAGCTGAATTTGAAAGACCATCGCATCGCATCCCCACATACATATATTTATGACAAGAAGTCAGCTTGAACTTATGCAGAGGGATAGACTTAGGAAATACCCTGTGATTGCAATGAAATTTGCTGAGCATGCCAATAAATTGTTTATAAGGCAATATGCCAAATTCGAAGATTTCCGCTAAAAAATTGTTGGCAGAAAATGCTTTTAAAAAGTTGCCTTGAAGCTGGCTAAATTAAAAAAATTAAATATATACATAAAATAAGCTAAATCTGTGAATTATATATTAATTTAAAAAAAATAATGCTACATTTAATGACAACAGCTGAAAGATTTATTTTAACAAAATTGCTTTGGATTTAAAGAAATCATAAGAGTATTCCAAAACTACATTTATAAAATATCATTATTTAGTTGCCAAAACTCTGAAACTGAAATATGACTTTAAAGATTTGTAACGAAACGGAATTTATCTAATAGCTAAACACACTTTAGATAAATACACACTTAAGAATAAAAAAAACTGATTAAAAAAAAGAATCTAAGAATTATTTATTTTGAAATTTTCGTTTTTAAACTTGGAAATGCGTGGAGAACCAACAATTGTATTTATCATTGTATACTTAACATATTAACATACAGGAATATTCAAGACTATAGATTTCAAGTTAATAACCACAAGATGTAAGCGAAAATAACTTATTAAACTAAAAATGTCTCAATTTTTATTTAAATTCTCAAGCAAGCTGTCTGTTCATGAATTTACAGGGTATTTAAAAAAGTCGCTGCATATGTTTATTTCTGGCAGATAGGATGAGTCTGGGACCGAGACTGAGACCGAGGCGGACTCTGACACCGACACCTCAAGAGAGCAGACGGCAACTGATGGCGAGCTGACAACCACAAGACGCAAACACGTCAAAAGCTGCTGCTGCTGCTGCTTCCACTGGAAAAGTGGGTGGAAAGTGTCAAGGAAGGGAGCAAAGCAGAAAAAATCGGAGGGCAGAACAGCTGCAACCCAGAGCAACCCAAGACAGACACGGCCTTTTTGTAATTTTGTGCGCATAAAAATCGCATTTTTCTTCTTTCTTTCAAAAAAAAAAAAATCATATGAAAATAATGGGAAGTAGGAGTTCAAAAATTAAAGATATGCAATTTTTTTTTTTTTATTTGGCATTACAATTCATGGGTTATGCCAATTAATGCAAGAGCTTTGTAACATTTACATAATGCAGTGACGAGAATCGCTTAACAGAGGGAAAGGATGTTACAAGTTGATAACAGTTGCACTTGACAGCAATGAATGTCAGTTAACAGAGCGCGAGAATGTTAATTTTGAACTTTCTACGGCACTTTGGCATCACAAAGTCGCCATTTGCATCGTCGATAATCAAACAGCTTCGAGTTGAGATGCTAAACGCAATTAATGCTTGATTTTTGCAGAATATGGAGCAACGGTGGGCACGCAGTGGCTCTGGGAGCAGCGACTGCTCCCAACTATTCTTCTGCCTATTCGGCGCCGTGAAGTTGCCCAGAAGACTCTTTGTTGATGTTGTCATAGTTGTTATTGTTGTGCTCCCAAATTCAGATTTCGTACCCACCGCTGATATAGAGCATTCAAAGTGCGACTTTATTTCACAGTTCTTTTGTTATTTAAAGCCGCTCGCATTAAGTCTGACAAAATTGGCATATGTGAGCAAGGATAGGAAAAAAGACAGAGAGAAACAGAGTCAAAAATGAAATGAGAAACAAAAGTCTAGAGAGAAACAGGAAAACCAGAGCTACATTAGACAGACCCGTTGACAATGCCAGCAAGAAATACGCATTAGGCATTGTAAAATAACAAATAATTGGGCCTTTAAATGCCCCAAAAGTTAATCAGCTTAAAAGCTGATGAAATATTTCACAAAATTCTCGATAAGACTAAAAGGGAAATTTATAATTTAAAAAAAAAAACCTCTGAATGAATTGGAATACATATATATATTATAAGTTCTTCTATAGACTTTGGCTCATAGTAGCTTAAGCTGATAAAAGAGAAATACAAATAGAAATGAGCCAAGGCTTTTAACTGCAATCGAAATACTTAATCTATTACCGATAAGTTATCAAAATAAGTAAGTTGTCGTAGGTTATGTTATATAGTAATGTCAGATAATGAAGGAGAAGCTATAGATTGTTACTCAGTGCGCTAAATTTGTGATTGTGAATAAGTTTAGGCATTCCTAGAAGTCTGTTTCACTTGCATTATTTATTGAGATTAGTTAAGCATTAATTGAAGAGTTCTAAAAGTTGTTGTGGAGTGGTTAAATGTTAAAATGTTAAATTTAAAATATATTTGTGTTACAGCTGTTACAAAATGGAAATGTTTTAACACTTTTAAATAGTTTACAAACTGGATTCGGATTGCTTTTAAGTATATTTTAAAAGTACTTGTAAAAGCTTTAGCTAAGTTTGAATGCTGATATTAAATCATAATAAAAATAATTAAATAAAAATAAAGCGTTTGAAAAAGAGTTCAAAAGTAGCTCAGAGTCAGATCTCTGCAAGTTGTTGAGCTAAAGTGCAATTGATAAAATTAAAATAATGTCTCTGACAATTAATTTCTCTCAAAAAAATCGTAATTAATTCTTAAAGTGCTGAGCTCTCGGCATAATTACGCTCCTACGAAGTACCAACGATTTTCACAGAAATATTCATTCAATTTCTTGCCCTTTGGTCAACTGTTTAATCATGTAAAATATGAAGTGATTATTATTTTTATTTTATATAGGTATGTAAAATGCCAGAACAATTTACATTTTCATAACCGTCTGTTATTTATGTTACGTTGGTTGGGTTATTTCAGCTACTTAAAAGAGCTCAGAAGTAAGGTTGCTTTATGACATTTTAAATTAGTTTTTCATTTAAATGATATGCGAGGAGATTCGGAATGTAAACCCTTTTTTTATGTGGAGCCAGGCCATTGTCAGGACGGTTGGTCTCTTGATAACTGTATAAATGTATCTGGCTTCTGGTTGCTTCATTATTTTTTTCACGCCTACCAAATTAAGTCAATATATAAAATGCCAAAGAAATTTATGCACTGAAAGTGTTAAAAACCAGCAATCGCCAGGAGGCTGAGGCGAATTGGATTGGAGGATTGTTGAGGGGAATTGTTGGCATAGACGACGCATTCCTAATTTCCTGTAGGCTCAGCTTTTGGATGCCATTTAATTTGATTGTTATTTCCTTTAGCGCCAATTGCCTGGCCTGGCCAAGCATCCCAGACGAGTTCAGTACACAAAACACAACACAGCAACACAACAAAACAAAAGAAATGGCCAACTGTTTGGCCTGCATACAAATTTCGCATTAGCCGACATCCAAATCGAATTTGGGTTTGTTTTAAGGGGGCAAAATGGAAAGGGAATTTTGGGGGTGTAATGAAGTCGCTACCGGTTGCCATTGGTGTCTCAGCATCAACTGCTTTTTCTTCTTTGTCTCTTCCTTCCATTTCCTGTTTCCTTTACAGTCTTCGCGTTGAAAATGGGCAACATATTGCTCCACCCCTGAGGGCCAGTTTCTGTATTTAGGGGGGCCACATTCATTGGCACATTCACTCGCATTCATTTCATTCATTCATTCGCTCATTCATTTGGATTGTAGACGCATATAAAATTTCATTCGTTTTCAATCGTCTGGCCGGCGGGGGCATAACAGCATTAAAACCACCCTCACAATATATAATAATGGCCATTGCAACCACCCACCCACCGAACATCTCACCATCACCATCACCATCCACCCATTCATAAACCACCCCCATCTCCAGATAATGCATACATATTTTTTTTTTCAATATTCTTTGAAATTTCTTATGCGCTTCAGCGCAACGAATCGAGTTTTCAAGTTCTTGTAAAAGTGCAAAAATTGCGATGTAATGAAAATTTTGAGGATATTTTTTGGATTAAATACAAATTGAAAAGTTTTTCATTTAAAGTGTGAGAAATATGGAGAAATGGATGGTATGGAAATTGTTCCAAATTTTTTTAAAAAAAATTAAAAATTTTGGGCAGTAAGAAAAAATGATAGAAAAATTTAATGAACGTACAAAAAATACTAAAAAAAACACAAATAATTTAAAACAATTTTTGTATTTTATTTATGGCTGAAACCAATTGTATATTATTTTATTTTATTGTATTTTTTAATTTAAATTTTTTCATTAATATTTGCATTACATTTTTATAACTTTTAGTACTTTACCCTATTTTTTGTAGCTATATTTGTATTTGATAAATAGTTGCCATTAATTTATAGTATACTAAAAACTAAATTTTTATTTTTTTTTTATAAAACTAATGATGTTAATATTTTCCATAATATCAATATAAATTTAGGCACATCCTAATACATTTAAATAAAATGTTGAACTTATCATACTTGTTGTACAAACATTAGAAATAAGAAAAAAGAATTAATTTTATAAATTTAAAAAAATGGTAAAGTGGTATGTCTAAAAATATTCTAATTTTTTATAGGTTTTATTTATTTTAAGTAATTATTCTTATTTGCGATGTTTGCATAGAATTATGATACTTTCTTCCGAAGCTACTTTGACTTTGACTCTTTTTTTTTTTTGTAGCGCACTTCAATTAGTCGTTGTAGCCGAATTTGTTTGCCTTTCCGCTTCATCAAGTTATTGCCAGCTGCTTTGGCGCATTCTGTTTTTCTTGTTCCGCTTCTCTACATCATCTTCTGCTTCTTTCTCTGCTTCTTTGGACTAAAACACTATTTGGTCTGGTTCTTTCTTCGATTCGCACAATGCAACCGACGACGCGACGTCGCTGCCTTTTGTGGCATTTTTTCGAGGGTTAATAAAATGTAGAAAGGGTGAGGAGGGGGCGGCAGGAACTACATAAGTATATACTATATATATATATACTAAAGACTGTTGGTGGTGGTGCAGCTGCTGCTGATGGTGGTGGTGGTGGTGGTGGTTCATTCAACGTCTTCTCTTGCAGAATCAATTGAAAAGCGCAAGGAAATGGAAAAAAACAACATCTCAAACTGCTTTGCCAACTTGTTGGGCGCCAGCGGCAACAGCAACTTCTTATTCTATAATTTGATGACGCACAATACAGCAACACATGCTTACCACATACACACACCACCACACACACACATACACTCTTAGATTGAAGATAAATGTAGAGGTGTAGAGACCGAGGCAAAAGGCATTTGGTTTCCTTCCGAGTCTTCGTCTTCGTCTGCGTCTTCTTCTTATTTTTAGCACATTTGTCTTAGATTTCCGAGTCAATTACATTTGATGTGTGTATTTCTCTCACTGTCTCATTCTCACTGCCTTGCACTGTGCTTCACTCTCGCAATGTTTCTTTCTCATTCTGTTTAACACTTTAATACATTTTGTAATTTTTTTGAACCCTGTAGTTGAAAAGCACAAAAAGCGTATAAAAAGCTTGTCATAGAAATTTGACGTAACAGGCAGAAGTAAAAAATTCATATACTATAAAGTAAACATATCCTGGATCAGCATCAACAATCAAGTCAATATAGACAGATTCTTATGTTATTCTGCATAAAGTTTCAAGTAGAAATTATTTCTGAACTAATTTCTTCCAGTTTGTTAACTCAACTGGTTCACAATCGACTTTAAGGTCTATGGCTTTTCCAATTACAAATAATTCTTGAAAACAATTTTCAAATGACCAGTTTTATTTAACTTTTTTTTTAAATAACCACCTAGATTTCAGAAATCTTAAGAGTTAGAGTTAACGATTGCTTTAAGATTTTGTCACGTCCCCGAACATCAAGAAAACCAATTTTTAAACAACTTCTAGAGCTAGAGCTTTAAGTTTTGGTGCACATAATAAGTACACGATCGGACCATGAATTCTGCAAGAAACGTACAAATAAGTACAGGGTCTCTCACATTAGAGTTCTCTCGACAGTAGTCTATCCTTTATTTTTTGTTCCCTCCTTTTCGCTCACTCTCTTAAGTGCTCCTTAGCTACTGACGCTGGCGGCGCTGCCACCAAAAGGCGCAGCTTAAGACATTCCCTTCCCTTATCCCCTAACCTCCACGCAACGCCCCCTAAAACATCCCTAGCTAGCAAATCGAGCACATCTTTAAAAGTTCCCGCTGGCGCTTTGTAAAAAAAAAATCTCATGAGCTTCTCCAGCTCCAACTCGAATTTTGTAGCGAAAGTTTTGTGTTTCTGCTCATTTGAAAAATATTTTAGTAGCTATTTTAGCCGACAGTTGCTGCTTACCTAAACGAACTTGGCAACCGGAGCACGTAATTCAAATTTAAAAATGTTTACATGCTTTAGACATGACAGTCTTTAGTCTCAGTCCCATTCGCAGTTCAAGTTGCAGCATCATGTGTTTGATGATCCAATGTCTCTACATACATACAATATGTACTCTGACTTCTATGCTCCATTAATTTTCAAGATTCCAGACCAGTTAATGGAAGGCTTACCTGCAAATAAATAGTATAAATAAAAAGAAATTGTTGAGCACATGGAATAATTAGGAAATGAATTGCTTTTGATTTGCAGTTTCGCATACGGAATTTTATATCAACTCTGTAGCCGAATTTTCAAAAACTCACTAGAGCAAGGCTAGCAAATACCCTTTTATGAAATGTTTTGTAAATTAAGAGAATACATTGTATACATAAGTCAAAAAATTTAGACTTAGTCTACAAAGTTGCGTTTTTTATTTTGAAATTAAAAATAGTCAAATAATCAAAAATAAAAATTCATAATAAAAATATAATGATAATAAAAATTCAAGTTATATTAACGAAGGCAGACCCTTTGCAAACATTTCTTGTTTACAGGGTATATAAAGGCTGAGAATCAAATCAAAATTGGCAAAGTTGTTGCCTTTCATCATCAACAACGGTAAATGGTACAGCACGAATTTAAACTGTAGCCCCAATTAACTAAATTCTGCAAACCTGAAACTAAGAAATGGGGTTTTTATGAAGCAGTTTACCCAAAAATAATACCAAGAAAAAATGTTAGAAGGAAGTCTTAAAAAAACACGAAGAATCTTCGCATAAATAACACAGAGCAAAAATAAACTTGAGGTAAGAGTAAAGCAAGACAAAAAAAAAACGATAGGAAAAATAACAGCTTTAAATATTGGCTGAAAAGATAACTTTTAAAACAAAAATAATAAAGAGTTAAAATTTGATTCATGAACAAAAATTTATATAAGAAATCGAATAGACCTTACAATAAAAAAACTTATGCCACATGGGAAAAAAATCGGAATAAAGGTTTGTTTTGTAAAAAAAGAAAACTTTTAGCTCAAAAAAAAAAAAAAATATGACTCTAGTCTAAAAATATTTTCAATAATGTAATTGAATAAAAAATAGACTAGACTTTAAAATTGATACATGCCAAGTTAATAAAGTTATTCAAAGGGAAATCAAAATAAAAATTACAACGAATTTAATAATTAAATATGTCAAATAGAGAATTTTTAAACTGAAGAGAAGCTGTAACAAAAAGGTTCTATACAAAAATGCAATTTAAAATTTTAACAAATGTCTTTTTTTTGTGTTTTCATTTTTTCTTTATTTTATTTATGCAAAGAGCACTTAACGAGAAAAAAAGGGAAAACGACGTGTAATTAGTGCTTAGTTAGTAGAAGTATTTAACCTGAGGATAAGTTTGCTGAACAAATGGTTTGCTTCTGAATATGCCCTCGAGTGCTCAAGTGAGTACAGACGAGTATACACTCATAGTTACAAATGTATTCACTCGTGCGATATGTGAATATATATATGTGTTATTCTTTTTAAAGGGAGACAACAGCACCTGGAACAACAGCAAGTGGTTTAAGGTTCTAATAATCTCACTATATCTCTTTCACTATCACTCTCTCACTCTTTCTCTCCCTCTCACTCTCTGTGTCTATTTGTGTGGGTCTGCGGCATACTTTAAAATCAACTAAGCAGCGTCGCAAGTTAGCTCATTGGAATGCAAGTGAAAATGAAAATGTGTCTAGAGAATTGAAGCAGATGTTTTGGCAGCAACTACGTTTTACCTATGCAATGTATTTAGCCCAGTAACCAAGGCATATAAGGGCTTATGGGCTTGTGACCAAGTCTGTCTGTGCGTACGATCATCTAAATCTCAGAGATTGGATATAAGAGTGAGTACAAACAATGTGTGTGAATATACTTCTATGAAAATAAGATTTAGAAATTACATTTAAAAAACAAATAAAAATAAAAAACATACAAGAGATACTTGTACTATTTATTGGACGTTTACTGTAAATTCCATTACAATTGATTAATTTGTGGTCTCGTGGTTCTTTAGTTAGAGTCACATTTAGAACTTTCAGTTCGAAAATAACATAACATAACATAATAACAGAGTCATAAACTAAGGTGCTGCATATAACCGCTTAATTTGATGGATAATTATTGTCCCCGAAGGACACATTACAAATATATTAATAATATAAAAAAATATTTTAAAAATAGCTAGTTTCAATTACATACCCTGCTATGTTAAAAAACTCGAATTTCTGTTTGAATTTACATCGATAGTTGTCTTTCCTTTTTTTATAAATATTGCTTGGCTACATTTAAAAATTTTAGTTTGAAATGCAATTTATATGTTGATTATGTAAAAAAAAATGTAAAAGTACATAAGTGAAAACATAAAAATTGTAATTAGATTTTTTCGACACATAACTCTTATTTGCAAGCCTTGTTTTTATTATACCCGTTACTTATAAAAATCAGTAAAAGGGGATATTGTATTCGTTGCAATGTATGTATCAGGGAGAAGGAAACATCTCCGACCCTATGAAGTATATATATTCTTGATCAGCATCAACAGCCGAGTCGATATAGCCATGTCCGTCTGTCTGTCTGTCCGTGTGAGGGCCTAGATCTCAGAGACTATACAGAGCTAAAGCAACCAAATTTGGCACACAGATTTCTCTGAACCCCACGCAGGTCAAGTTTGTTTCAAAATTTTTCCACGCCCCTTTCCGCTTCCGTAAATGGCGAAAATCCACCACACGCACAGTTTTAAATATATTAGGATTTTTTTACTAATTACCGTTACCTACTATTAGCACCTATTACTCTACTCAATCGTAACAAGATCGGACAACTAGAAATGGCTGATTAAAGCTTTTAAGCAATATAAGTGCCTAATAGCATGCAATAAAAATATTTTAAATTTATTCAAGTAAGTAACGGGTATCCTTATAGTCGGGATCTCGACTATAGCCCTTCCCACTTGTTTCCATTTATATGTTCCTAATACTTTTCATATTATATGATTAACTGGGCATTAAAGAGTCAGGTATCTCTGCGGTTGCTCGCCTACTTGTATAACATCCATGTACATATGAGTAGAGTATGTTTGTATGTGTGTGTGCAACATGCGCCGCAGCAGCTGGCCTCGGGTTGAGCGAAATATGTGGCATGTTGCATGGCTTGCCATACATTGAAATAGAACTCTGAAAAGGGGCATGGCACGCTTGGTTGGCTTCCAGCCAGAAACAGCTACAGCGGAGACAGCAGCAACAGCAGGGACAGGGACAGGAACAGGAACAAGGGACTGTGAGCACACTGAGCCCCGCTCAAGTTCTTCTTCTCCCATCTCTCTCTCGCTCTCTCCCTTTCGCACTCACTCTCACTCTCTTTGTCGGTACTCAGGTAGCAGAGAGCAAAGGTCATAGCTCAGGTAGCTTTCTACTTCTTCTCTCTGCTGCGTTTACCTCGCGTTTCATGTCCAATAGCTGACGGCAATATTTGTAGCAACACAACAACAACAACAACTACCCCGATCCATGTCCAAAATATCTCTCTCTCTCTCTGTCTTTATTTCTATTTTTCTTTTCTTTTTTTTTTGGTATTTTTGTTGTTGTTGTTTTTTAAGTGCACGCGGCAGGTTTGCCACAGGCGCAAATAGCTTCAAGAGTCCATTTCCCATTTCACATTTCTCATCTTCCACTTTTATTTAACTTTCGTTTTTTTGTTTTCCTTTTTCTTCTCTCCTTTTGATGTTTATTTTAGCCCATATTTGATAAGCACATGTTCCAAATATTCTGACAAGTGCGATAATTGTGAATATACTTTTTATTTTTTATCTCAACTCAGTCGACACTCGAGCTCAGCTCAGTTCATATCTATCGATCGATCGGAAAGAAGCGATCGACTGACAGAGAGAGCTAGTGAGTGTGTGTGTGTGAGTGAGAGGGAGAGAGAGAGAGAGGAGAGTAGCAACATGTGTTGAGCATATGTGTGCACAGTGGACATTTTTTAGTTTAAATAGAATTAAGGGCAATTTTCCATCCTGAACCAAATGCTCTAATATTCTATTTGACCCTGAAACAGGCTGTTGTACCTTTTTAGGGAAAAATAGACTAATATTTGATATGATGACTAAATTTTTGGATAACAAAGTCAAACCTTGAAGCGCATTGTTGTACTTGAATTTATAGAAAATTTAACTATTTCTTAGATTGTGAGAAAAATATTTAAAAAAAAACTTTAAGTTTAATGCATTCATAAAGGATTAAAACTTGAAATCAATTTTTATTTCCGCTAAATTATTTAGTGTACATTAAAATCGCATTCTGGATACGAAAAAAAATATGAAAATAAAATAATTTGCAATGTAAAACGAATTTAAAAGGCAAACTATGATACAAATTTGATTTCGCTTGGAAATCGGATTGGTTTTGGCAATGTTATGATGCTTTGAAGTTGACCTAGCAATATTGGGCTTATAATTATTTGAAAAAAAATAAAATAAAATTATCCGTCTCATAATCTAGATCAAAGTGTTGTTTTACACTTATTATATACATAAGAAGTTAATTGTAAGTTAAAACTTTTTAAGTATTTCTATTTCAATTTCTAAAAATACTTAAGCCTTTAGCATATTTATTAAGCTTAAATTCTTAAATTTAAAATATTGCATTATTAACAGAGACATTTAAAACACATCCATAAACAAACCAAATCGCCTCACAAAAGATTTAATCAAATCTACAATTTAAAACACATTTTCTAAACACATACGCTCTAATAAATTTCTGATTTGTTTAGTTTTTAACAAAATTTACCTGCATTTTTGAGCTTAGTCATATACCAAATATGAAATTGTTCACATTTTCAATTTAACTAAAAATTTTATTGATTTCAGATTTTGTTTGTTGGGCATGAAAAGCTTATGACAAATGTTCTATTGTTTAAATGTTGAACATGAATTTATGATACACAAGTTGAACTCCAGTTTTTGGGCTTCCCACACACAAATACACAAATATGTGGAATGGTCCGCATCCTGTATTTCAAATTCCACATCCTGTATGTCCTTGTGTATTTGAGTATCTAAGGGAACGACGAGCGAGCATCCAACAGTTTTTCCTGATGCCTTTTAATACCTGTCCCCAAGTCCAATTCCTGTTTCTGTTTCAGTTCAGTTTCTGTTGTTGTTTTATTTGCTCTTTTTTTTTTTTTTTTTTTTGTGCTACCTTTAGCCTTGACAATTGTATCCCAACAGCCGACAGTTTGCGGCACAGAAAGAGACAGTGAACGTGAGTAGAAAAGAGAGAGAAAGAGAGACAGATAGAGAGAGTTGGGACACATTGAGAAGCCCACTTAGTGGCTAGACCCATACGTCAACCCGTCAAGCTTCGGAGTGCCAGAGCGTTCCACTTTGTAAGCTTGCGGCTAAGCTTAACATTTGTATTCGGTATTCGGTATGTTGCTATTGTTATTTCTTGCTGTTTTTTTATTGTTGTCGTAGGTGTTGCTGTTTTACGGTTGCACATATCATTTTTTGATACACATATGCTTCACAGCTCAAGCCTTAAACCCTTTCAACTTTGACATAAAAGACAAAATAAAACCATCTTCGTATGAACTCAGTTACTATCAAATGTGGATATACTTCACTAGATTAAATGTATCTAGATTTAGAAGACGATATCTTTACTCCTGATAATTTTTGTGCTCCATCCGTTAACTGGTAAACTTTTTTCGCGCTGACGGCGACTTTTTTAATTTATTGGTCGCACTTTTTAAAATTCAAGTCAATATTTCAAGACTTTGCCTAAAGAATCGATATACATTTCAAAAATTTACTGCTCTCTTTATTCTGTATACAGTCCAGCTTTCATAGTTCAAAGTTCTATAACTCGAATTATCTCTAACTCGAACTAAACCGAATGGCAATAGCTTCAATAAGCTTAAAAGGTATTCACTAAGTCGAAGTATCCATAATTGGAACTTATTCTTTGGATAATGGTGATTAGATCTAGTATTTTAATATTTTAATATTCTTCTTAATATTTTAAAGCCCTATAGTAAGCGTATTTTTTAAGTAAAAATTGTAATTTTTTGTACACTTTTTTTTTACTACCTCAACTTTATATTCTGAAAATTTCAATCAAATTGATCAAATAAATTTATCTTTTTCTTTACCTAAATTTTCCTATAAAGTTTGTCTTTTTTGGTTTATCATCTTAACTTTAAAATCATTAAATTTAAGCCAAATTAATCGAATTAAATAAATTTGTTGATTTTTAAATTAAACCAGTTATTTTGGGTATATTTATTTATAGAAACTTAGCTTTAAAAGCTGAAAATTGCAATCAAATTAATTGATACAATTAGTGTAATTTCTGGTTGCAAAATGTATAACCACCTTCAAATTTGCTTCTGTAGTTAAAGTTTCCATTTAACTTCGACTTTAGCTACTGAATATTTAATACAAAATTGATTGCATCAATCAGCTTTGGCTCCCAGGGTAACTTTTCGTCTAGCAGCACTTTAAAGTTTTACTTCTTTATTTGTATTTTTTGTGAGCTGAACTCTTGAAATTGGCTCATAGTGTTAACCACGCTTATTTATTTATTTCCGTTCTGCATAATCTCTCAACAACAAGAGCCACGAACATAACCACATCTGACATGTTTAGTTCTCTCCCACATTTTGTTTTCATTTCAATTTTTTGTTGTTGTTTACCAGATTTAAAAGCATTGCTTGCTCCATTCAGTCTCTCCCTCATTAGCTCTGTTCTTGGTCTATCAACTCTCCCGCATCCATTTGCCAGCTTAGCCAGTTTGAGCTTTTAATTGCTTGACTGACTGCCTGTTTACATACACTTGGTGCTCACTGTGCCATTGTTTAGACCATAATTAGTTCAGTTGGCTTTCCAAAACATTTAAATTGTCTACAATTATTCATTCAATGTTTCATTAATAGCTCTGCGTTTGAAAGAGCCAAAATCTTAAACCGACATATCTTTTCATAGTATTTTTTCATCTTTCCCCGTTTTAAGCTGCAAAAACTTGAGTTTGTTTTTCACTTATCTGCAGTTTCTCCACAGTTTTCATGGTGGAAATTTGAGCTGCAAACAGCTTAAATGAAGGGCTTTCACAATTGAATAGTTTCAGCTCGAATAGCAGCTGCTCAACCTGAAAGCCTAGGCTGCTTCTTTTTAATATACCCTGTAAAATGCATTATTTATAGGGTTTTTTTTAAGATTACTACAATTTATGAGATATTGAAATACAACAAAAATATTTTTAAAAATATATATTTTTATAAATTTTCCTATTTTTGGTTTTTTGTCTTTTTTTATCAGAATCTAGCTACCTTTTTCAACAGTTTCTTTGCATAATTACAGGGAATTTAGTTAACACACTCTAGAGTCTCAAATTAGTTTCTAGAGCCACAAAACTATTACAAGTGCTGAAACTCGTACTGAAAATTGCGCAGAAAAGTCAGAGGCAGTAAAAACGCTAAAAAAAAAAACTAAGCAAACAAAAAATTGAGCAGCTTTCAAGAGCTTTCAAGGCACATCAATTCCTTAAGAGTTGTGCCATTTTATTGATGCTAATTAAAATTGATGTGTTTGTTGAATCTGAAAGCTGAAAGGAAATGCTTTGAATATTTAAATAAATTTGTATTTTCACTTTACATTTGGCATTTAAGATTATTGTGGTTATACTTTCAACACGTGCTCAAAGTTATTTATATGTCTTTTATTATTATTTGTGTTTAGCAGCTCTTCAAATCAAATATTTATGGCACTCAAAAAGGAAGTCGAGACCTAAGACAGAAATAGAAACGGAAGTGGGAGAAAAGGAAGGAGAGAGATAACTCACATAATTTTCCACGAAATGTCTTGAAAATGTTTACATTTTGCGTTAATTAAATTAGGTAATTAAAGCAACAGTCACACCCCCACACACCCAACAACCCTCAACCCCCGCAGAGCTGCAAATGCTTCGTCAGTCTGTCAACTTGGTGATTTGATTTATTTCACAAGACTTTGACTGACGCCTCCGCCTGAGTTGGGTCGACATCCACATTCTCTTCATTATCATTAGCATTAATTTCATATCATTTCGGTGCACAATCAACAAAACGGCAACAGCTGAAATATATGTAAGTAGAAAATCCAATTGGGGAATCCCCTCAAAAACAATAATAATGCCATGCTGGGCGCATTTAATTTCACTTAAATCTTTCAATTAAAACTTTTAATTGATTTCACACACACTCACTGTGTGTGTGTGTGTGCTTATGTGAGCCATAAAAAATCATAAAATATTATATGTTGTTTGTTGTATTGTTGGGTTTTCCCTTTTTGCCATTTAGTTATTTTATACCTGACAGCAATTAATTAATATAAAAATATTATTCGTAATGCAGGCATAAATTGTCAGCTCAATATATATGTATAAATAATATAAGTGAATTTAATACATATATTTACTTATGCCTGATGGGCTGTGATATTTGATTTAAGCAATTGAATTCATTGAATGCAGCATATTGTGTTAATTTTATTTATTGAATATCATTTAATAAGCTCTCATAAATCCAATATCATAATTAAATTTTCTTATTGATAGAGAAGAAACAGAGCATCAAAAGTATGAGATGAAATGAAAAGCATAGAGGTAAGAATTTTCAATATATTAAATTAAAATAAAAAACAATAATGCATTAAAATATAACGATTAAATAGTTTTAAAGGATCACCGAAAAGAATAAAAGTTAATCGACCAAATTTGAGCATAATACAATAATAAATTCATCAATTCATGATTTAGACAAAACATACATTTGAAACAACGATAAAATGAAAGCATCATGGATAAATATGAATGCATGGCAAATGCATTTTCTTTATTCTAATTGCAGATGAGGGAAAACTATTTGCATTGCATTGCATAAAATTACAAAGAATTTGTTGTCGTTGTTTGAAGTTTTGATAACCAAATACAAGTGGAAAATCGATTTTATGCATTTTTGGCTTTACATTTAGCTAAAGTAATCGCAGTTTATTGATATATGTATGTATGAGTGTGTGTGTGTGTGTGTGGATGTATGTGTATGTGTGTGTATGTGTATGTGTGTGTGTGTGTGTGTGTGCTGTGGCTATAATTAAAACGGAACCCTGAGGAAATGCAGATTTAACGCCCAAACGCTCTGACACTTTTTGGCATTGACATATTTCCAAAGGCGAAAAACCTCTTGAAATTTGCATGCGAAAAATATACGAAAAGTGCTACAACTTCGAGATGAATGTTCTCTCCCTCTCGTTCCGTCTCTCCCTTTCTCTCTCTCTCTTGCTCTCACAGTCGCTCTGTGTGTGTATGAGTGGAAGGTGAGAGGACATCGTCATCATCAACCTTGTGATTATTATTATGATTGTTGCGGTTGTCGTCTGGTCGCACAAATCGCCATCATGTGTGCAAATGAAGTGCCAAGCAATATTTACTGTATATACACTGTGCCAAATTAATGAGCATGTTTAAAAAAAAAAGGTAGCATTCTTAATAAAAATAAAAAAAATATATAAAATGGTGTATTTTAGAGGAGCATTTC
>JBAMBJ010001216.1:0-65592 GCA_037043495.1 Drosophila recens | reverse complement strand
CTCAAAATATAGAAAAAAAAACGGTGAATTTAAATATTGAACATTGATTGTTCCCAGACATGAATTTTTTTCCAGTGCATAAAAACAAAATCACATTTTTTTTGCCAACTACACGACCAGCAGAAAGATCTTTCAGCGTGGGAACATGTAAGATGAGTAAGTGCACTAAATAATTGTTATCATTTATGGACTTTACTTTGGGCATAATTTTCGTGCGTTAGTCACAGCAATATGCAAATTCTCCGTGTTCTCTTCTCGCTTGTTCGATGTTGCTGATTCTGTTCAAATTTTTTTCTAAACAAAAACCGAAAAAAAGCTAAGAGTAATTTTGTAATGGAATAAATAACGGAGGAATTATTAAAAAAAAAAAAAATTGAAAAAACTGCTAACCAAAAACAGATACAAATTTGAGAAATATGAAATATTTAGCTACCTAGTAAAATTTACCTATATATGTATTTTTTTTTTTTATTGCACATTTCCTTTTATAAATTATAATATTAATTTTACCATTCAATATTATTCGATACCCTGTAATTTTTACTTTCAGTCGCGTTCACGTTGACGTTCACAAACTGATACCAATTAAAATCATTAAAAGTTAAAAACAAGAGCAATGTCAAAACTTACTAATGTTACTCTAATATAAAATTCTTGAAGTTAATGCTAGGTTTGCTAATTGTTGTGAATAAATAGAATTAATATGAAGTCGAACTTAACGTGTTATAAATGGAAGTCGTGCATACCCTGCGTGTGCCAATGGATTGAGCATCGGTTGATAAACGGGGTCGTTGAACTTTTATTTGCATTTACAGCGACCATGGTAGGGAGGGGAGTCTGAGCGTTACAACAGCTGATCGCGCCGGACAATAACTCGAAGTGCTCTTGCCTATACCTTCTTCTTTTGTATAGTCTAATTTTTTTTCTTCTTCTTTTCGCTATCTCCCTTTTGTAACTTATCTTGTCTGGAACTCATGACGAAATGCACGCGAATTTTAAAATTAAAATCTAGGAATTGAGAACTCGTAGAGAGCAGCGGTAATTTTTTTGCACCCTCCCGTGCCGACCAGAGACAAAGCCGGAAGCAATCGCGAGCTCCGTTCTCCGTTGCACACTACAACTTACGCTGCAAGTTGCAAGGAAATTCCCACTCCTTTAAGTAAGAATTATAAACCAATTTATTATTTTATTTTGAGTATAATGACTTGGAATCAAGGATTAAAACCCTAACCGAAACCGTAACCTTTAACCGGTAAAAACCGATTGAAATTTAGAACCGTAACTAAAACCGTAACCGGAAGAAAAAATTTTCATTTGACCGAAACCTTAAAACCAGGGATTAAAACCCTAACCGAAACCGTAACCTTTAACCGGTAAAAACCAATTGAAATTTAAAACCGTAACTGAAACCGCAACCGAAAAAATATATTTTCATTTGACCGAAACCTTAAAACCGAAACTCTGTAAAGCGAAATAATCGTTTCATTTATAAGGGTAAATTTCGGTTTTTAATAAATAATATACAGAGGTGGTCAAAATTATTTATACAACGTGAATTTTTTTGAGCTTTCAACTTTGATTGCTTATTGCTGCTGCTTATGAACTCAGATAACAAAATAACGGTTATTGTCGTGTTTCTACATCCATGCAGAAGCAAATGAAAGAAAAATTAGAAATTATAACTGTCCAGGGGATTAGCAAAGAAGAATTGAACTGATGCTTATCAGTTGTCAAAAGTATTTACACACATTTAATTCGCGTCAAAATTATTTACACACAACTTATTTAATTATTTTTTATGTTAAATATTAAATTTAAAAAAAATATTTTATTACTATATTATTAACCCAACTAATATCTACTTATACTGATTTTGGCATTAGTGTCAGCGTGCAACTTTGCTAGTACTGACTTAACCAAGTTAAGACCAAGCTCAAAGGCCAGTTTAGACCGAATTTCACACTTTCAGCTATAGTTTCGACGCAATGCCGATCTCTATTAGTGTTCTCCTGGTTCTTAACGAAATCCCAAACATTTTCCATTATGTTAAGATGGGAATTTTTCGTGGGCCAGGGAAGAGCCGCCTGATTTAGGCCTAATTGGTATTCGACCCTTATGGCATTAAGCCCTGTACCGCTGTAAAATAGAGTTATACTACTTTAAAAATAGTCTGTTACTGACGTAAAATCATGATAAATTAAGAAATGGAGATATCCGGATTGATTTGGCGTGTCCTCTATCGGTAGCAAGCCTCCAAATCCATTGTAACTCATACATACAACAGGCTCGGTGGTGGCGCAGTGACGTAATGGGGATATCTGAGTTACAATGGATTTGGAGGCTTGTTACCGATAGAAGACACGCCAAATCAATCCGGATATCTCCATTTCTTAATTGATCATGCTTTTACGTCAGTAATAGACTATTTTTAAAGTAGTATAACTCTATTTTACAGCGGTACAGGGCTTAATGCCATAAGGGTCGAATACCAATTAGGCCTAAATCAGGCGGTTCTTCCCTGGCCCACACAAAGTCCCAATCTTAACATCATGGAAAATGTTTGGACTTTCGTTAAGAACTAGGGAAACATAAATAGAGATCGGCAGCACCCCGGAACTATAGCTAAAATATGTAAAATTTGGTCAAAATTGACTATTGATATTGCGCCCAACTTGGCTAAGTGAATACTAGCCAGGTTGCAAGCCGACATTAACGCCAAAATCAGAATTAGTAGATATTAGTTGGGTTAATAATATTGTATTAAAATAATTTTTTTAAATTTAATATTTAACAAAAAAAAAAATTAAATAAGATGTGTGTAAATAATTTTGACGAAAAATAAATGTGTGTAAATACTTTTGACAACCTATAAGCATCAGTTTGCTAATCCCCTGCTAATCCCCTGAACAGTTATAATTTCTAATTTTTCTTTCATTTGCTTCTGCATAGATGTAGAAACACGACAATAACCGTTATTTTGTTATCTGAGTTCATAAGCAGCAGCAATAAGCAATCAAAGTTGAAAGCTCAAAAAAATTCACATTGTGTAAATACTTTTGACCACCTTTGTATGTATTATAAAAATTGAAAAAAAAGTTTTATTTTCAATTGTTTTTACAAAGTTTCAAATAAGAGTTATGGTGCAACTTTTAAAAACAATTTTTAAAGCATATTTTATTTTCAATTTTTAATATAAAAATTTAAAAACAAGTTAAAAAAATTTTAAACGAACAAGTTTGAACTGTTTCTATTTTTTCCGGCTCATAAGTCTTGTTTGCGGTCTCTGATAATTTGTTATTAGTTTTTTATTTTATTTTTGATTTTCTTTAATTTTTAAATTTTGATTTATATGTAAAATAAATGTGTGAATGAAACATTAAGAAAGTAATGCCTTTTTAATTATTATTATTATATTATTAATATAATTATATTCTTGCAAAATAAATTTTTTTTTCTGAACCGAAACCATACCGGTATTTCAAAACCGAAACAAACGAAAACCGGTTCACCGTTACGAAACCTTTATTCAAAGATTTTGCGTAACCGATGACCGAAAACCTAAATCCGAACATAACCGAAATCGTAACTGAAACCGATATTCGTTTCGTTTTTAATCCCTGCTTAGAATATCCAAAAATTCAGAATACCGAACTTTTTCTCACTGTGCAAATGTCTGTATTTGCATGGAAACACACGGCAAAAACTGTGCAGTCTGCTTTGAGAAAAGTGCGCAAACAGTTCTGCGGTTTTTCCTGCTGTTACAGGCTGCTAGCTGATTGGTATTCATGTCGGCATACAACTTTGTGCTTTTGTTTATTTTTTTTTATTTTCGGGCAATTGCAGAGGCGAATTGGAGCTGTAAAATGTAGAGTAGCTCTTCTTTTAATATTTAGCGCTTGACACAAAATTTGTTTAAAGTAAAGATCAGGCTAGAAATTTTTAAACTGAATTTATAAGCTAAATAGACCCGGTGGTTTTTTCAAAGTCCAATTAAATTTATCAAACGGATATCTTCGAATTTGACAATAATTCTTTTATAGCTATCAAGTAACTTAAATATGTCCATTAGATATGTAAGGTAAGATAGTATATGCACATACATATGGGCATTTCTCCAGAAATGTCAACCGAGCCTAAAAACGAAAAATTGCTCAAAAACTTACATCTTGTGCAATTATGTTCCAAAAATGTGTTCAAGTTTTTTATTTAAGCCATATACGCTAGAAGAAATTCAACAGGATGAACATATAGATTCTACATTGGAATAAATTCACTTTTTCCATATTTATGTCCATTTTCTTAAAAATTGATTTCCAAAATGGACCGTTTGTATTTTTTCGATTACACTAAGTAAGATAGTAAGATTGTAACATAAACCATTTTAATACATAGAAATATATTGAAAGTTTAATTTAAAACAAGTTTTTCCAGCTGTTTCGATATATAATTTAAAAAAGAGAGACAGAAACAACAAAAATATTTTGTGGAAAAAAATGTCACGTTCGACATGTCGCATGCGACAGTGACTCAAATTACATTTAAAAAAAAACTACTTGATGTTTTTAAATTAAACAAAAAGCATTTTTTAGATAAATGAATACATTACATTTCAAAATTAATAGCATCAAAATATACGTTCACGTTTTGCCGAAATCAGTGCTAGAACTGGACGCCGAAAAAACGACTTCTATCTGAGTCGCGTGCGAATGCCTTAGTTTTTTTAAATTATCTTGAAAACGAACAATTTCCCAAAATCCACTGTAGCATCAATTATAGTGCTAATCAATACCTATAAGTTTCTCCTTTTGTCACAAAAAAATAATGTTTTGGCATATGTTTTATTTCACTTTGAATGCGTACGAATGTCGCATTCGACATGGGAGAATTACCCATATGCATAAATATATAAGATATAAGATTAATATATCTTGTAAATCTTAATAGAATATTTAATTTATTCTTGGTTGAGAAATAAATAAAAAGAACTTTGACTAATTTACAGGGTGGCTGATGAAAACCGCTAAGAAATTTAATATTTTTCTATTTAAGTAAGCTGGTTATTTTTGTTTTTATTGTAAAAATTTATCCTAATATATATATTCAATAAAAATGGATAAGTGCTACACGGAAACAAGAATTTGGATTGCCCGCCGCCATCACGCTCTGCAGTCCGTATTTGCGGTTCAAAGAGACTATAGGCGCACGCATATCGAAAAACCTCCGAGCAGATGGACCATAATGAGGCGTCTAAACAATTTTTGATTTAAACTGCAACTTAAACAAACAAAAATGTTTCCAATTTGGAGTGATTCCACTCCACGGATACTTCATGAGACGGGATCGCATCCACTTCGCGTCCCAGTGTGTTGTGAACTGACGGGCCTTACATTTCCGAAGTTAAGCCTAGTACCGACGTGAGATACATTTTTAGCGGCGGAAAATGCTCAATATTTCGCTGTCGACGAGCGTAAAGCCAGAGTTGCCAATGCAACACGGAAAAATAACAAAAATTTGAGTGGTAGCTCTATGCGTCAACAGCGGTTTATTTTAAATATGAACAATCAGAACTGATTTTGATAAAAAGAGGAGAAATAGGCAATGAAAATGTAAATTATAGTTAATATAGGAGAAATATGCGACGGCACAGCGCGTTTGAGTGAACCCATCGCTTTAGAACTTTTTACGTTTATTCTCCCTCTAAATTAATGAAAAAATACAAATATTGGCCTCTTTTCCACCTCGTTAATCAGCAGAATTTTGTCTGCTGTTTCAAAAAGAGTCAATCTGCTGTTTTTTTGATAATTTTCCGGTCATTTTGTTTGAGTTATTGTGAGAGAGTGAGATAGATAGATAGCGAAACTCTAAACAGTTCGATGTTTCGCTGGGCCTGTCAGCTAAATGCAAACAGTGCTGGAAAACGCCCGCTCCTTATCTGGCAACTCCGTTTTTAGTTTCAGTTTAGTTTACGTCCGGACCGACAAGTGAAGATAAATTTCGCTTCTTCTTTTTCACTTTACGCTAGCTTTTTTTATATGGAGTTTGACTTACGCTAGGCCTTTTATCTCACGTCGGTACTAGGCTTTAACGGTTACACCATTACGGTTACATTACTAAAGATCGTTACTTGACCATTTAAAAGAGTTACTCTACGCATAACTACGCCGAAAGAGAATTCCTTTCAACTCTGTGTGGTTTAAACAAGATGGTGCAGCTCTCCACATAGCCCAGCCTGTTATGACAGAACTGCGGCGAAATTTTCAAAATAAGTTCATTTCAAGAAACTTCACACTCCGTTGGCCTCCCAGGTTGCCTGACCGTACAGCACTCGACTTATTTTGGTGGGGTTATTGCAAACAGGAAGTCTACAATTGCGGTTGTTCCTGTCTCAACTTTCCATTCCGTAATGAACAACATTTTAGTAAGATTCCTCACATGCGTTAGTGGAAAAAGCGGGCATTTAAATTAAATAATTTTTTGAAGTAAATAAGCTATATTTAATCAAATCGAATGAGAGTTCCAAACACTGAAAAAAACCTATTAGAGTTTCTTAATGTCGCAAAATTCATCAGCCACCCTGTATTTTGTGAGCAGTTTTTTAAAGTAAGATTGTTATTTTGATCATAGCTCGTGATTGAGAAAAAGGGTTTGCTATTGATCCATTTTAAAAGATGATGAACTGTATGAAACGTAGTGGGTTTGGTAACCTGTTGCAATAACAGCAACATCAGTCCAAATGCCAAAGCACTTGCAGCTGCCCGACGGACGTACAGTTGCATGCTGCGAATGGCTAAATTTGTAAAGCTACACACGCTAACATTCCAGGCGCTTAGCCCCATGATGCCAGCCTTCATCCTTTTTGTAACAGGATAGAAAAAAGGGTGAAAACCAATACGCAAAAACTCATGCATTCGAAACGAATTGCAAAACAAACGACGCCCGAGGCCGCGAAACAGAGCTAACTTTTCAATTTGGCGAGCGCGGCGTATGCGTAATGTAACAATCACAGCACACGCGCATACACACACACTCAACACGCACACACTCAACACACACACACACACATACATTTACTGGTACTGACACTTACAAACAAACAGATACAGACTAACATTGAAAAGTCCAACCCAAATATGGCAAAGCGTGGTTGCTGTTTCAGTTGACAAAGATACATTGAGCATATCGTTTATGTGTGTGTGCTGTGTGTGTGTGTGCTAGTGCAGGCTTACCTGACGTATGCTTCATAAACGTTGCATAAATTACGTATACGCAGTGTGTGTTGCGCGTGCAGCTGACAGCCGCAGTCCAAAAATGTAACTGAAATACGTCATGTCACCGAAAAAAGGCAAAGCAACCCCCTTTGTCCCCCCATTATGCCCCTTACTCCGTACACACTTTCGCTGCTGGTTCCTCCTATGTTCCTCCGCTGTTCCTCTGTTAATCTGCTGCTCCATTGCTCAGCAGCGTCAGTAATGTGATTTGAAAGTGAGCTGCTTCTGGCATTTATTTAATAGGAAATGCGCAGGGGCGCGTAAAGCGTTGTACGTAATACGTTTATAACCAAAAGCCGTATCCAAAGCTCTGGGCCAAGCTGAGTCAATTGGGGCACCCCTCGTCACCACCTCTTCAGCTCGTCACATCCTCAGAACTCTGGCTGGCACTCTGCCACTTTGCCAGTTCACAGCCCACACAATCATCAGGTTGAGGCGCGTGGACATTAAGGCTGATATGACGTAGGCAGGAAGGCAAACAAGCCAGACCAGAGCAGAACAGGACAACAACAGCAGCAAGTGAAAAAATCAACTGAACCCACAAAACACCAATAACACTAACTGCAAAAAAAAGGTGAGCTAAAAGAACTTTGGATTATCTTCCGCCGAAGTTTTGATACCATTGCAGAAATAAAAATGCTTCACCCGTTTAACCCTTTCGACTCCAACGTTGCCGTTGTTATTTTATTCAGATGCATAATAATAATATCGGAGTAAATACATAATATGTATATGTATTACATATGTATATAAGTAGTATGTTTACTAAAATGTAAGAAAATAGAAGCACATTTGCAGGTTACTTATTTGATTAATTTAATTATTTAATTTTTTTTTTTTTAATTTCAGTAAATTGCAAGGCAGAAAACATTTTTCGTCGTTAAAAAAATTCAGAACGTATAAATGCAAAAGTTTTCTGAAAAGAAAATCTTTATAAGTAAAAAATTAATTTTTTTAAAGTTGTTATTTCAAGTTATTGATTTATATACGTTGGGCAACGTTGCTTACGAGAAAAATCTAGTAGCGTCCAAGCCGATGGGCTTGAATTTATACAAAATGATTAAAGACAAGTGGGAAAGGCTATAGTCGAGCTCCCGACTATAGAATACCCGTTATTGCATGCTTTTAGGCAGTAACATTTAGGGTGTTCATTTTACCCTAGCAGCGTTGCAGATTAAAAACGTTGCAAGCTTGCTACGGGAACAGCGCTTTATGTGGAAAGCCTTGCACATAACCACAATGTGCTGTTTTTTGTTTACATTTTTTTGAATATGTTCAACGCGTTGCACGTAAAGAGCTGTTCTCGCAGAAAGCTTGCAACGTTTTCAATCTGCAACGCTGCTAGGGTAAAATGAACACCCTAATTGTTTAAAATTTAGTTCAGCAATTACTACCAGTTCGATTCTAGCTCTCGTTGAGGTCGGACCTGTTTTTTTTTCCCCAAATTTTTCTCAAAGTTTCGGAAAATTTGTCAATTTATCAAAAAAAAAAAATTTAAAAAAAAAAGAAAAAAAAAAACCCAATTTATAAAAATATAAATTATCCAACGACGCCTCGTTACGCTGGGCAATCGCAAGTTTGTGCCACACACATTTTGCGAGTTGCCCAAAAATGAATGGAGTCTCACCCGATCACCCCCATATAAGTGATGAAAATATGAGATAGTGCTGACAAGAGAGGCCAGAGAGCTCTTGGCACAAAAACGGAGACTCTGAAGACGCGCAATCCGCACTCAAGACCCTTGGGACCGCATTCTTTGGAACCGAGCTGCTAAGCAATTACGGAATGTCGTAAGAGAACTGCGAAGCAACTTCTTTGAGGAAAGGCTGACTTCCATGGATTACACTATAGATGCTGGATATTCGCTTTGGAGGTGCACTAAGTCCCTTATGAGACAGCCGTTTAGACAAGTTCCTGTCAGGTGTGCAAGCGGCGAACTTGCCAGAAATGAAGAAGAGCAGGCCAATTCTTTTGCTCACCACTTAGAGGCCAGGATCACCCATTTCCAATTCGCCACGGAGGAGCAGTGCAGAGAGACCAACGACAGACCCACTTCAGATGTCCCTTCCTATCAAACCAGCCAGAGTCGAGGAGATTGCTGAAGTCATAAAGTCCCTACCGAGGAAGAAGGTTCCTGGCATTGACAGGATGTGCAACAATACATTGAAGGCCCTGCCTACTCGGGCGCTTCTCTTCATAGCGCTAATCCTTAACGCAATGTTAAGAGTGCAGGTCTTTCCGAAGCAGTGGAAGATGGCAGGAATACTAATGATCCATAGGCCTGGAAAACCAGAAGATAACCCTGAGTCGTATCGGCCAATAGGTCTCCTGTCATCCTTATCTAAGGTATGGGAGAGACTCGTTGCAAACCGACTCAATGCTATTATCAAGGAGTGTCGCATTCTGCCGGATCATCAGTTTGATTTTCGGGAGGGTCACGGCACCGTGGAGCAGGTTTTGATGACCTTGAGTACTGCAATGCTGCTTTCTCTGATATGCAGCAAGCATTTGGTAGAGTTTGGCATGTTGGTCTTTTAAGCAAGATTAAAAAGCTGTATCCTGCACCGCACTATGGAGTCCAACACTCTTACTTGGAAGAACGAAAGTTTATGGTTAGGGTCAGGAACACCTTTTCGAATCCCTGCTATATGAGAGCTGGAGTTCCACAGGGCAGCGTTCTTGCACCGCTGCTCTACTCAATATATACAGCAGATCTACCCCGCGCCAGTGAGCAACAAATGGAGTATCCCAGGAAGGCGCTTCTTGCAACTTATGCGGACGACATTGCTCTGCTCTACAGCTCCAAATGCCTCACGGAGGCAGCAAGAGGAGTACAAGAATACATCAACTCACTGGCAGCTTGGTGCAAAAGATGGCATTTAAAGATTAATCCACAGAAGACCAACGACCCCTGCTTCACTCTAAAAACATTAATCGACCACACTCCACCAATACAGCTAGAAGGCGTAACTCTTGACCAACCAACGGAGGCAAAATATCTCGGCATCACCCTCGACAAGCGTCTTACTTTTGGTCCCCACTTGAAAGCTACGGCTGGAAGATGTGGCCAAAGGATGCAGCAATTGCGGTGGCTCATCAATCGAAGAAGCACCATGACACTCAGAGCCAAACGAGCTGTCTACGTACACTTTGTCGCCCCGATCTGGCTCTCTGGCGTGCAGATTTGGGGAATTGCTGCCAAATCCAATTACAGGCGCATTCAGACCTTGCAGAACCGAGCAGTGCGACAAATCACAAACTGCCCCTGGTATGTACGTGGCTCCACTCTTCACCGTGACCTCAAGCTTCATACAGTAGAAGAGCAGATAGAAAGACACACCAGCAGATACAGTGATCGACTGACAAGACACCAAAGTTTACTCGCCCGACGACTTCTCCCAGCCAGGCCTTTGAGGCGATTAAAAACATTGGGTTTCGCCAAAACAATTGGCCTCATAACTATTTGAGTTCATTGCAAATCCTTTTCGTTTAGCAACAGGTTAGGTCTTGTTTTTAATATTTGAATTGTGTTGGTTATGCCACTAATTTGAATGTACGGATTCCACACTTGTCCAATAAAGCTTGTTATTGTTATTGCTGTTAAAAAAAAAAATAAAAAAAAAAGCAATTACTTCCGTTCTGCTTGGAAGATCTGGTTGCAATTAAGTAGGATGATAGCATTAATTAATAGATAAGGGTTATTAACAAAAAAGAAAATATTTAAGAACTGTGCGTGTGGTGGTTTTTCGCGATTTACGGAGGCGGAACGGGTATGAAAATAAAAATGTTCACACCACGTGGAAAAAATTATGGCCGAAAGGGTTAACGTGATTTTAGATGCTCAAACTTTTCGTAAGGCTTGTTTACAGAGGTAAACAAGTTTGTTGCTTTCTGGTTGTTTGAAATTCACAGTTCCTCAATGTACAAAATGAATGAACTAAATGAAATTAAAAAAAATAAAACGAAAGATATTATTATTATTTAACGAGTCATTTATCCTCTTCGCAAAACAGAACAAAATAATAAATTGTTGTTTCCTTGTCCTTGAAATGCTCAAAATAGTGAACAACCATTAAAATTTGGGTGTTTACTAGTTATTCAAAGTGGTTCACATCGACTGAATTTCTAAATAAAAGTTGGGTGTTAATTTATTTATTTAAATTGCCTTGGAAAGCCAAAACATTCTCTTATGAAAAATACAATTTAGACTGATAGTTTTTCAGACAGTTGCTTAACCACATTTGAAATAAGACCGGCTTGTATAGAAACTGAACGAAAAGAATTTTATCAAGTATAAATATAGCTTATGTGGTCTGTCACGCCTTCTGGAGAAAAATAAAATGCCCAGAATAAGGGTGTATAAAGAAAAATTAATGGGCGTGAGAAGCTTTCAAGCGCCAGGTGTATTAACAAAAGCGAAATGAAAAGAGACATAGTGAGAGAGAGAGGGAGGGGGAGGGAGTTGATAACATCTGTTAACCGTGGCTGACTACAAAGTCCGTCAAAGTACCGGAAAGGAGTCAAAGCTGTATACCGTGGTCCCTAACTATGAACTATCCAGCTGTGCATCTACAAAGAGTTTTTGCTGCACATCTGATTCCGTTTTCATAGAAATTAAATACAAAGCTGACGAGTGTCTTTTTATAACTTGTGGCCAACTCGAACCTGCAATGCATTGCAGAGAGTTGTGAAAGTGAAGCTTCTAAAGGTCTATATACTTTTTCTCGTTCAGGTAGATTGTTTTTTTCTTAATCGTGGATTAACTGCAACAAATTAAGAAATAAGCTGGCGGATTATGATTTTCAGTATTCAGCATTCAGAAATAGACAAATCTTTGTCCCTTTACACACATACGATATTTTGGCACACACAATTTGTTATTGGTGCTACAAACTAATTATTTAATAAAAACGCTTACAAAGTGTACTTAACGATTAAAGCTTATAAAAAATATATTGATCAATAAACAAAAATCAGATTGATACTTGAATTCCTTCAATTTTAAATATCCCACACATTTTCCAAATAAAGGAACAGCTTTTAATTTGCCTTTTCGAGTTAACTTGTTTTAACTGTTCCTCAGTTTTCAATTGTCTCTTTGCTCTACTGAAAATTAATATTTTTACGTACTGTTTTTCTGTTACCATGGAAGCTAGAATGCACTGCAATTTTCTAAAAATAATTAATTAAAAATTAGAAAAAAAAACATATACATGCAGACTGCTTATGAAACAAAGGTTTTATTAAACTGAGTTTTTTCCAGTTAACAGTTTCAAGCAAATGAGAAGAATGGCCGATATATTTGTTTATATTGACAATTTTCTCTGAAAACTTCATTACAATCGCATTTTGTTTCTTTGCACGTTTCTTCATCTTAGAGCATCTCAGAGCAGGGTACAGGGTAGCTCATAGTCGATCACTTGCCTGTGCTGCGTTCTCGCTTATTATTCTCTTGTTTTGCCAGCTGAAAATGCAAGCTGTGTCGATTCTCGTACTGTCGGGTTTTAGATAGGAAAATTTCTTTGGAAAACTTTGTTGACAGCGTTTTAATGATGAGGACTAGATATCCAAGAATGCCAAGTATAAATAAATTTACTTGTAAATATCTCACTTTAAATATTGCACTTGCAACTTGCACTTGTAAAATTGAATTAAGCAAATGAACATAATATATCTATCATACTTATGTAAATAATTGAGAGTTTTTTACATTTACATGTATTTGAAATTCTTAATATGAACTGTCATATATATTGTAATCATACTTCATTTGAATCTTAATAGATATTCGTATTTATTATAATGAGTTGGCCTTCTTAGGGACAAATGCGTTCATGCCATGAAAAAAACCATGACTTTCTCGATATATCTTGTATTGCATTTGTCATAGTTACATAAAAATAACAAACGGAGGCACTTCCAACTCTATAAATCATACATTTGGATTGGTCAAAGCTCGATTTGTATACACTTTTAAGCTTAAATTAAAATAAAACAAACATAACCAACAACAAAATTAAATGTGTTTATATTTTACCATACAACATATTTTAAATAAAAAATTGTCGAAAGCCGAAATATCATTTGAAAATTTAATTTTTTTAAAATCTACAGGGCTCTGCAAGTGAATATTATCTCCGGCATGCTGAAGATAATCTTATCTTTTTCAATTTAATTAAATAACAATATTAATAACAATAAGGTAAGTGTTGTTTCTATTGCAAATGCTCGCTTACAGTATCTAGAAAATGTTTATTCAAATGTACCACACTCGTTTATCCATTTCGCACTAAGCTAAATATTTAGTTTGCTGAATAATGTCTACAAATGAAGTCAGCAGGAACTTAAACAAAAGTCAGCCAAAATAAATTGTAATGGAAAAAAGGTGTTGGGATACATTTATGATATCCTTATCGTGCTTTCTTCTCATGCATACACCCAACATGGAGGACATTCCTACCTACACACACACACAAACACGCAACGACATCTCAATTTTTTTTTTTGCCTTTCTGCCTCTCTCGCTCTAACTGGTAACGTCTAGGTAAACAAGTTTCATGGCACACAGTGCAAAAATTGAGTTTACGCCTGGCAAGCAAACTTAAGCTGTCATACACATGCAACAGACCGTGTGTGTGTGTGAGTGTGTTGGTGTGTGTATTGTGGTGTGTGTTGGTGTTGCTGTATGTGTGTTTGCTTAACGTTGCCACGCGACAACTTGTTGCACGTCTCATAAAGGCGAAAAGCGACGAAGTCAAGAACGAAACGGAATGAGATAGGTTGATTTCACAGTCAGCCAGAGAATGTGTATGTGTGTGTGTGTGGGTGTAGTGTGTGTGTGTGCTAGAGATGAGCACAGGTCGGAGTTGTCTTCAGCTCGATCTGACAGTGAAACACGATAAAAATAGAGACAACACAACAATAAATGCAAAGTACGAGTAAACATAAAAAAATTATAACGAATTTTCGATCGAATTTTTTCGATCAACTGTTAGGGTCACTTAATCACATGGGGGCTAATTTAAAAGTATCCAAATTTTACAGGAAAGCATTTGATCATAATTGTTATTCTTAGCTTTAAGGGATATTATCGTGATATCAAAATGCATTTTAAGCTTTAACTTTTTGCAGCAGGAGAAGTTGTCAGTGTTCACCGAGCTCTTGCCGTTTTTTATGGGAATTGACAACAACAACAATACACCTCGAAAATGAATAATTGACTCCCTGAATAATCAAAATATATTGTTCTATATTGTGCTCAAATATTCGTGTGCTATAATTTATGACTCCAGCAGCTGGGTTTTTGTAGATTTTGTTGTACTAGAGCTAGACTCAATTTTGAAATAATAAAAAACAAGTACAAATACTTTTGTAGCAGCGCGTTTATATTAATGTTTTAAATACATAGTTACTATTTAGTGAAAATGTTAAAAAAATGAATAGGAATCTTTGGCATAATTTCATTTTTTCCTTGCCCGAGTGCATCTCTAGTTTGCACTCACACACACACATAGAGAGAAGCACACACAGACACACACAAAGACAGAGAGGTAAAGTATATATTTAGCAATTGGGCTCCAGCCCAATTTCAATTTCAATCTCACAAATTTGTTTAATTAACAAAGTTTTATTTCACAGGCGAACAAACCTGACCACTTTATGGCTGCTCTTGCGCAGAAGGATCTTTCCCAGCGGCTGTCCGAATCCCTCGAACTGCTGATAGACATGGAGGCCACGCACCACCGTTGCATGCACCACACCGCACAGCCGCTGGGCGGCATAGGGCGTGGCCGATTTGTTGGCCGCATGCAACTCATCGACGGACACGGTGAACTCTTCACTTGGATTCCAGATGCAAAAATCGGCATCGTAGCCCTCAGCAATGCGTCCCTTGAAGCTCGAGAGGCCGCAGAGCTGAGCCGGCTGCCAGCACATTAGACGATGCACATCCGATAAGCTGAGTTCCCGTTCCAGTTGCATGCCACGTGTCCACACAATGGGCAGACTCAGCTGCAAGGCACTGATGCCCGGAAAGGCATTGATGAAATTACCACGTCCTCGTCCATAGGTCTGACAGCGTGCTCCGGGCGTTGCCGCCGAATGATCGCTGGCTATTTGTTGCAAAGAGCCTTTTTGGCACAACAGTGCCTGCCACAAGGCCGCCTGATTGCTGCGCTCTCGGATGGGTGGCCAGGTCTTGAACTCCGTGCCACAATCGGGCACTTGCTCCGCACAAAGTGACAGGTAATGTGGACACGTCTCCGCTGAAAGTTGTGCCCCCTGCTGCTGGCATTGCTGCAGCAGAGGCAACGTCACCGCCGAACTGAGATTCATCACGTGGAAGCGACGCTGTGGACGCGACGCCGCCAGCTCACAAATCAACTGCATCGCCGAGAGTTCCATGGCGGCAGGTCGTGTGCGCAGGAAACTCGCATAGGTTTTTGTTGAGGATTCAGACTCGGATTCCATTTCTTTCAGCTGCATAGGCTCTTTAAGAGGCAACTCCGCATGGAACTGTAAGAAGAGCAAATTGAACAATCAACTCAGCAGCTACACTCAGAAATATGTGGAACAAATCATCCTACAAAAAGAAAGTTCTTAATTCCCGTTTCGCTCTAGAAATTGTTAAAATTGATTCGGTTTGTTATTTTCGTACTTTAAGAGTAAATCGCTCTTGAAATCTAAAACATACATATACATTTAATTAGACTGTCTCGCTCTTAAATATAAACAAGCTTAATTCTGATCAACAAATTCTCTATACGTGTAACTCGGGTTCGTCTCTCAAAACAAGTTAGTAAAATAATCAGGGATTAAAACCGAAACGAATATCGGTTTCAGTTACGGTTTCGGTTATGTTCGAATTAAGGTTTTCGGGTATAGGTTACGCAAAATCTTTGTATAAAGGTTTCGTAACGGTGAACCGGTTTTCGTTTATTTCGGTTTTGAAATACCGGTATGGTTTCGGTTCACAAAAAAAAATTTCTTTGAAAAAATATTATTATAATAACAATATAATAGTAATTAAAAAGGCATAACTTTTTTAATGTTTCACTCACACATTTATTTCATATATAAATCAAAATTAAAAATAAAAAATAAAATCAAAAATAAAATACAAAACTAATAACCAAATATCAGAGATCGCAAACAAGACTTATGAGTCGGAATAAATAAAAAACAGCTCAAAGTTTTTCGTTTTAAATTATTTTCAACTTGTTTTTTTAATTTTTATAACAAAAAGTAATAATAAAACATGCTTTTCAAATTGTATTTTAAAGTTACACCCATAACTCTTATTTGCAATTTTTAAAATATCAATTAAAAATACAACTTTTTTCAATTTTTATTATAAAAATTTGTAAATAAAAATTTATTTTAAGATGTATGAAAAACCGAAATTAACCCTTATAAATGAAACGGTTACTAAACGGTTATTTCGGTTTACAGAGTTTCGGTTTAAAGGTTTCGGTCAGATGAAAATTTTTTTTTCGGTTACGGTTTCGGTTAAGGTTTCAAATTTCAATCGGTTTTTACCGGTTAAAGGTTACGGTTTCGGTTAGGGTTTTAATCCCTGAAAATAATAAATCAAGACTTTTAATTATATTTTTTTTCTACCTTATTTCTTATAGTTCCCCAATAGTTCTTGCTTATCTGTTATGAAGAGCATATTAAATAGGATAACAGTCGAGCTTTCATAACTCGAACTTTCTCTAACTCGAAATAAATCAAGTGGCATTGGCGAAAACAATACTTGACAAAATGAATTCCATTAGTCGAAGTCTCCATAATTGGAACTTATTCTTTGGATAATGGTGATTCAAGCTAGGAAAGTTTGACTGTATTTCGGTATTCAGTCTTCATTTGTTAGTACAGCAACCGAAAGTTTTTGACACCCACGCTGATGATTTTTACTAGGACATTTTAAGGACATTTTATGTTGACATCATTAATTATACGTGCTTAGATCTTATATTGAGCACAAAACATCTTAATAGAAAAACTATTCGTTCTTAGACTAAAGACATCTGACAGTAAATTAAGCCTAATACGGGAATATATCGAGCACCCAAAATTCTTAAGGCAATGATATCAAGAATTTCAAGACCACTTCGCTATGGTAAAAAAGTCCGATATTTGGCATTAATTTAAACTTTTTTTCTTATCAGTATTAATTGAATTTCTGACCTTTGAAATTCTTGATTAATGCTCGAGCGTGCTGGATTTTTTCTCACAGTGTAAATCAATAATTATTTGTTACCGCTATAACCGCTTCCGTTTCAGCTGCGTCTTCCAGATGCTGGAGCGCCTCTTTCAACTGTGCCTCGTTGACGGCCGCAAATTCGGCTCCGACGGGCGGTGCGCTGTCGCAGAGTGTGCACTGTAGTCCCATGACGCCGGCGGCGAGCAGCGGCACCAGCTGATCCTTGTTGTCGGGCACGAGGCCACCCCAGAAGCCCACGTCCACGTAGATCTTGCCGCGAGCTATTGACGTCTTTGCCTTAAGCGCCTGCACGCTTACCGTGGTGGGCGTGGCATTGCTGCGGACGATGTGGACGGGACGGGACTGTAGAAAGGAGGAGCAAGGAGCAAGCAGCGAGGAGCGAGGAGCGAAAGAAGCCGACGCGTCGTTACTCACGTTGGTCGATCGATAATCGTTGTAAAGCCTCCAGCAGCTGCCGCCTTTGTCGCCGTTGCAAATCCCTCCCAGTCCTTGCGTCCCGGCTCATTGATGTGCACATTCGTGTCGATCAGTCCCGGCATCAGCAACAGATCCCCAAAGTCATAGACTGCCTCTGATTCGGTATTATATAGGTAGGTGTTCACCTCCTGTGGCGTCCGGAGCACTGCAAGGACAGACAACAATTTAAACAAATGGATAAAGTTGAATTAGATTTTATACCAAGTTCAATTTATGGCTCATGCAATATTTAAATCTCTTCCATCAATGTGTTGTCCACAAATATCCACAGATGTAAGGGTTTGGAAGGGTTGCCAAATTGTTGCAAGTGATCTTTACAATAACATCTACAACAAACACAACCTCAGGAGTTATCAAATGAAGCTTATAAATTAATTGCTGCTGTTAGTTGCAATCGTTGTCAAAATAGCTGAAAACACTTCGCAAAACATAGCAGAATGAGCGCGATTTTTACAGTTTTTTATGATAATATACTTATCATTCAAAATATATGCAAGTCATATAAATCACAATATATCTAAAACTTTTATTAAAAATCTATAAACAAGCGGGAAAATCTATAGTTGAGCTCCCCACTATAGGAAACCCGTTACTTAGTTCAATTTGTATACATAAAATATATTTTTCAGTGCATACTTTTAGGCAACATCATTGCTTAAAAAATTAAATTGGCTATTACTACTGTTCTGTTTGGCCGATCTTGTTACGATTTAGTAGTATGATGGCTTATAATATCGTAGCAGATAACATTCATTAGAAAAGAATCGTAATATCTTCAAAACTGTGAGTGTGGTGGTTGTTTGCGACTTGCGGAGGAAACGGACATGGCAAAAATTTTAAACAAACGACCTGCGTGGGGCTTATAGAAATCTGTGTGCCGTATTTGGTTGCTCTAGCTCTTAGGCCGGGCGCACACTGCACTATAGGTCAAATGGACCCTTTTACTGATATAAATTAGTTTTGTAACAGTATTCAAATTAACAAACTTTTCTCACATTCCTATTAGGAATACATTGAACTGTATTGTTGCATACCAGAAATGTTAACATTGCATTCTGATTTTAAGCTATCAGCTGTTAAACATGCAGCTCATAAATTGTGCAAATATTTTGGTTGAAGCTCAAGTGGCTCTAGATTTTTTAAATTGATATTTTTAATACAAATTATAATAAATACTGAATTATGTGGTTTTTACAACTTTGCTGTTGGTATTGTTTGTGTTGTCTGTAGAAAGTGGGAAGAGTTTTAAAAAAATGTCAGCACTTGTCAGCGAAGTGACTATATACACATGTTGTAGAGTAATACCTTGTGAACTCATAACAGTAAGTTTATTTGTCACTTTTAGTCACTTCTTCCAAAATTTAAATTTTTGCTCTCTGATAAGATCTGAAACTATAAGCTCAGTTAGAAGTTCAGCTTTCAGCGGTAAGTGTGCGCCCGGTCCAATAGGCTCTGAGATTTAGGATCTCACACGGATGGACAGACGGACATGGCTATGTTGACTCGGCGGTTGATGCTGATCAAGAATATATATATACTTTATAGGGTCGCAGATGCTTCCTTCTTCCTGTTACATACATTGCAAACAAAGACAATATACCCTTTTACTTAAAAAAAATTACAAAACAAATAACTTAAAATAAATTCAATGTTTTTTTCTTTCAATTTTAAAGTGAATTTAATTAATTTCAACACATTCTTAGCTTTATAAAATGCAGATACATTTTTATTTTTTAAGTGCAAGATTCAGGAGCATTAATAATTGGTTCTGCCTTTAAGAACATACCACTAAGTATATGAATATTGTTTGCTATCAAAATAATAAAAAACATTTCAAAGGTGCTGATAAAATAAATTATAGCTGGACTTCAATTATTCTCCAATTCATGCAGTGGTTTAGATATAGTATCTCTTAGGGCTTAATGAACAAATTATATAATTATCAGCGTGCCGCTGGTGTACTCATCACAATCGATGGGTTTGGACTAATTTTTTCGCTGTCAGGGTATGTCGAAGTCGTCTTCTCTCAAATTGTTTATCTTTTCTATTTATGTAATTTGTGAGTACAGGGTATAAATATAAACAAGTGTCATAAATACACACACATAAACAAACATACTTGTGCTATAAATATAACTTGTAACACAAGTTCTAAGTTTAGATGTTCAAAATATATCGTAAACGTTTGTTATACGTAATAATTTGCAAAAATTATAGTAAAAGTCAGCTAAGAAATAATTGAACATTTAAGTGTTTCGATCTGTCACTTACCACGTCTTATGATGCCCTCGGTGTCCACGACGATGCCTCCATGAAGCGTCGTCTCTTGGTTGCCATCGCCCAGGAAAATACGCCGGCTAAGAAAAAGTAAGTCCATCGAAGCGATTCTACATTCAAGAAAAGCCAGCAGACAACTGAAAACTAAATAAGTTTCTCATCTATTTCTGTACAGATCGAGAAAATCTGCACTTTTTAATCTTCCTCTTCTTGTGCCTGCGTCACTCTTTCTCTCTCACAGTGCTTGTTTATCTTAACTTTTAAAGCTCTTGCAACGACAATTTGATAAATCTTAAAAAAATTGCCATTCATGTGTTTTGCTGTGTGTGTGTGTGCGTGTGTGTGTGTGTGATTGTGTGTGAGTGCTACCAAATTTTATTTTCTGTTTGTTTTGAATTTTTTGGTTCAAGTACTTTTTGTGCTTTTTCCTTTATTTTGGGTGCGTTTCTTTCCATTTTCCATTTGGTGGCGCTACCCAGCGGAAGCTTTTTGGCTGTTACGGTAAATTGTGCCATTTTGTTGTTGTGGTAGTTGTTGTCGTTATTGTTGTTGTTTATTGTGGCTGTTGTTGTTGTAGTCGTAGTTGAGTTGTAAAAGTTAAAGGCAAAGCGAAGGCAAAAGGCGCAAAACGGAACCGAAACCAAAACCGAAACAGAAACTGAAACCGAAAACAAGAACGAGTCGAACAATGCGAATATACACAAAATACGAATTCTGCACGTGTGTGAATCGGTGTGAGTGTTTGTGAGTGTGTGTGTGTGCATGGGTGTGTGCCGAATGCATAGAAATAGAGCCGAATGCCAACATGAAGTTCTACTTGTTGTTGCCGCCGCTTTAAGGCTGTCGGCACTGTTGCGTCTCTGCTGGCAGATACACACACACGTACACACACACACACACGTACACACACACACACCAACAGTACGGTATATGGCCATGTCCTTAACACTAACACCAGCATACCGATGGGGCTGCAACATCAGCAGCAGCACCAGCAACAGCAACAAGCTAAAATACAGGCATCCCCTCATCTCTCATCTGACGGCTCCGCAGCAAAGCTGAAATTGAAGCGATTTGAGTTCGAGACGCCATCCTCGTACTCGTACTTGTCCTCGTCCTTGCCCTCGGCCTCGTCTCCGCTTCCTCGACCTCGACCTCGTCCTCGTCATCGTCACCGTTATCGTCCTCGGCTGTGTTAAATCGTCTCGTCTCGTCTCGTCGCGACTCGACGCAGTGGCCATCGTTGGTCGCGTCATTCTCGTGCTCATCGTCGTCGCTGCTGGCCGCAGAACTCGGAGCTGGCGTTGCTGAGCGACGCATCCACAACTTTACTCTGCTCTGAGCAGCCTCGCGACAACCAGTTGAAGTTCTTCAGACGGCATTTCGACAAACATCAGTTTTCAATCTCAAATTATAATAATAATAATAGTTTTCCAAAATTTACCAAAGAAGAAAAAAAAAAAAACAAATCAAAAAATTTTTTCAAGTCAATCGCATAAAATATTAAAAAAATTTTGAATTGAAAGCTTTTAGGCAGAAGACAAAATTAGCAGTGTACTATTCAAGTTTAACGGTTAATCCTCAAAGTGATTTTTTTCCCAACGGTGAGCGCACAATTTCAAATTGCATTTTTTTCCATCTGTGTATTGCTGTCAATGTTTACATTGACATAAATGATCTAATTTTTTTTAAAATTTTTTTTAATACTATTTTATGGCAATAAATAAAATTATTTGCCAAGTGACAAAAATAACAAATATAAAAAAAAAAAAATAAACAAATAAAAATAGATAATATAAAACAAAAGAAACGATACGAAAAATTGATTGCATTAAAGACATATACATATCTATATATACGTATGTATTTTAATTTTCACAAATATTTTCCCCCACATTTTATTACAAAACGGTTTTTTATTGACTTTGTGACTATGTGAATTTCAATCATAAATGAATTTAAAGCACTTGATAAATGCGTGCGCGTGTTTCTTTTTTTTGTGTGTTTGTGTCTGTGTTTAATCTCCTTTTTTTAAGTACTGAATGCAGCTTCACCAAATTAGAGTCTGTTGCCTTGTTGTAAGCTAATTTAAAGCTTTTATTGGTCACATTCTGCATTATGAAGCCTGACAGAATTAATTTTAAAGTATTAATGATCAGGACAATTATTAATAATACATGCGTAATGTAATTCAATATTCTTATTTACAAATCCCGATTTCAAAAAGACTCCTTTATAAAAATAATTGTATAATTAATCAAAGAAATTTTAATAAATTCCATTATAAAAGTTACACCTTCAGAAACGATTTTTTAATTCACACAAAAACCTCAGATCAATGTATTTCGCAGTTTCTTTGACAAATATATTAGCCTGCATTTCATTGGCGAAAAACTGAGCGTCCATTGAGTAAATTGGCCGGAAGACCGTGTAATTGCTTTGACATTCAATGCAATTATAGTGGACATTTTGTAATATTTTTCTTCGTAAACAAAAACATATTTGGTGAATACCTTTATTACTTTTGCGATTCATACAGAATGCAATATTTAATTATTTTGTTTGACGCCTTTCGGGCATATTGAAAAGAGCACCATAAAAAAATGAAAATTCGTGCAAATAATATGTATGTACATGCATATGTATATGTACGACATGTTCAAATGTAATATATTTCATTTGTGATGATATTGATTGTATATGATGAACGGCGGATGGGAAAAGGGAATGACAAAATTTACAGAGCCGCCGGAGGGCGACGCAAAATTGTTGACAGCTTTGTAAAATATTTACATGCGATTCGACTGAGAGGCAGTAATAAAATCGAAAACAATTGAAATGTCACCTAATATGGGACCAACTGGCAAAACAAGGATACATGCCTACACATGTGTTTGTACATACATACACGCACACACAGATAATATTTGACAACTAATTAAGACAAGAATTCCATTTGCAGTCGAGCAGTCGAAGCCCTCGAAGGCAAAAGGTTTTATATGCGAGAACGAGTTAATACAACTGGCATTGCCTTTGGGCATATCAAATATGCGATTGTGCTTTTGTAACTCTTTTTGCCAATGCAATTTCGAAATTATTGCGAAATTGCAATTCAGAACATGCAACAGACTTTTAAAATGGCAGCATACTTATTGTAAAAAAAGATTCGGATGGATGAGATGGAGGGGGTGGAAGTGTGGAAGTTGCGAATTATTTGATAATAGCTTGGCAGTGGGAAATGCACACGAAATCGTTTCTCATTACCTCAGTTATTCGCCGCATGTACAATAAATGCTATTTTATTGCCGCGCCAAAAAGTATGCAACACATACGCGCACATGCCGGTGGACTATGGGATAAATAAGTAATTTTTCTGGCAAAAATTCAACAATCACAAGTCTGTCAACTAAAAAATATGGAAGCAATATATTGTATGTAGTATTTTAAAAGTTGATCACTTGATTACTGGAATTTGGAATTCACAATTTTTGAAAAAACAATATTTAACGACAACTAAAAGCAGCTGACAACATATTATCAAAAATGTAACATAAAATATAACAAACAAAATTTTTCAAATTTAACTACAAAAATTATGTATAAAATTAAAAATTGATAGAAAAAAATAAAACTATTCCAAATAGCTACTGACTATAAATGATGAATATTTTCATTTATTTACAGTAATTTTGAAAGAGCGAGAATTTAATCAATATTCTTTTAAGCATCCATATTTATAGGATTAATGATTTGTCAGAGCTAAAAAGTTGTAAAGTGTTGCTAGTAATTACTCAATAATTTGTGGGAGAATCAATAAACAATTGTTTTACCATAGTGCGGTCTCTGTATAGGTGTGGGTGGCTGGGTGTGTGTCAGTGTGTGTGACAGTTGTCGAAAGTGATTTATAAACGATTTAATTCGTTGCTGCTTCAGCTTCAGCAACAACTACAACAACAGTTGCTCTCTCGTTACTGTTTAATTTTTTGTTGCAGTTGAGCTGTTTGTTGCTGCTGTTGCAATTTTCACAAAATTAATTGCCTGTTAAACATTTTGCAAGTACCAAAAGCCAATTCAGTGAGCTCCCGGCCGTGGTAAGTAAATTTTACGATTCAACCAAAAAAAAAAATAAATAAATAAATAAAAAAAGGGGACAAAAACTGAGCAGGGTCGGCAGCATGGCAGATAAATAATAATGAAGAATAATACAAGCAGCATAAAAGTAATAAAAATAAAAGGCAAAAATAAAAGACAACATGAGCCAAACAGCAACAACAGCACAGAGAAAGAGCGATAAAGGAAGGGAAAGAGAGGCAGAGGGCGAGGGAGAAGCAGCTAACAAAAGTGTCAAATAAGCAAACATTTAATTTTGATTTATTATTAATTTTCACGAGGCACGTACACAAATGCGTGTGCCCACTGTAGCTATTATTGTTTTGGTTTCTGCTGAGTTGAAAGCCAGATAATATGTTTATTTTGATTTTGCTTTCATTTTGCTGTTCTTGCTCTTAAAATAGGCACAAATAGATAGGGGCTTCAAATGATTGTAATTACTATTTTCCATTAGTTGAGAATTTGGCAGGCTCACCAACAAAAGCATTGGCTTAAACAGGAAGCGCAACAAAAAGTAGTTAACACACACACACGCATTTCCGTATATTCACACTCACACACACACACAGCGACAAAGACAAAAGTGTAGCACATAAAAAAGGGGCAGATAAAAACAACAAAAAAAAGAGAAAGCGTGGCAGAGGGAGAGGGAGAAAGAAAGAGGGAGAGAGGGAGAGGAAAAAGCATCGCATGAAAATGAAAGTGGCGCAAAGTTGTGCAAAAACGTGCGTTTATTTGCGTAAAAACTTGGCATGTCCTTTGTCGCCAGTCCCCGTTACTTCTATGCTTCTGCAGCTCTTCCCTCAACCCTCTCTACAAAGTTTCCTCGTTCCACGTACCTGGTATTTGCACAGTTTGGAGCATTTTCTTTCGAAAGATGTGGCGCCTGTTTTGGGTGGTACTTGAGGCCCACTGTCACCCATTCTTGTCCACCCCCCTCCTTTCCTCCCGCTCTTTCTGTCGCTGCCTCTATCTCTGTTGGGTGTGTTTGTGTGTATTAGTGTGTTAGCTTTAATTTTGGTTCCTAGAAAAAAGTTTTAATCCCGCTTTTGTATCTTTCGGGCAGCTGTAGAATCGCCCAACAAGTTTTTGCCTCTTGCTTTTGGCTTCCTTTTATCGTTGCCTTTTTGTTTTATATTTATTTTTATATCGTCATTGTCGTTGTCGTCTTCGTCGTCGTTCTCGTTCTCGTCTTTGTCTTTGACATATCTTTTAATGATGCTCGCCAGCTAGATACAAGGCTTTAATTGTATTGATTAAATGCTTAATTGTGCTGCGGACCAAAAAAACAAAGAAGAACAATACAAAAAACAGAAAGACATAGAAATAAGAAATATAATAACAAAAAAAGTAAAAATGAAAAAGAGAATGAAAAGGTAAAGCCAACATTTAATTGTTATTAACAAGCGTGCATTAATTACTATGATAAAAACGAAAGAAAACGTAACGCAAAGCGCAAACGCAATGCACGGACGTTCACTATAATTAGTCAGCTAGACGCTCAGGTGTTTAATTAAAACTAATAGAGTCGGGGCGGACCGAACCGAACCGAACTGAAGACAGCCAAGCTACTACAGGTAGCGAACAATTTAAACGAGAAACAATTAACGGCTGTGACATAAAAGTCCCGGCGACAACAAAAGCACTAACAAAATTACAATAACATTGCAAGCAACAACAATAACAACAAACAAAAAACAATGACAAGACAACAACTAACAACTAACTACATCAGCAACAACAACAACAACAACATTGCATTTTATGGATGCTAAAGATTCCGTAGCTGAGAGTTTATGAAGTGTGGCAACTTCTGCTTCAGATGCCAGTTGCTTAGCTCTGTTCAATTCCCTTCAGCTAACCTCCTTGTCTTCTGTCTCTCTCTGTCTCTCCGTCTGTCTCTCCGTCTCACAGTCTGTCAGTTAGCGCTGTCCTTGTCCTTGTGGTCACAACAGCTGTATGCTCGGCTGTACTCTGTTTTCTCCATGTTTGTCGTTGTCGCCTGTTTCAGTTGACAGCGGACGCTTGTGGCTTTAATGTAATTAGCTTTTAGCATTGGCTTTAACATTAACATTTACATTAACATTAACAAAAACATAAATATTTGCTACAAAATTGGACTGTTATTATTACTTAATTACATCGCTTTCCAGCAAAACAATGAAAACAATAATTATTCATTCATAATTGTGAGCTGGAGGCATACAATTCTTAGCGTAAAATTATTTGAGACAATAACAATTTGACAGCTGGCAATTATTAAGTTAACTGTCTATGTATATATTATATACATAATCAAATATATATTTTTTAATTATTTCGAATTTTGTATTGAGAAACCAACAGAATTCCTTAAGTAATTAACACTTCTAATTGACAGGCGGAAATTCTTTTGACGCAAATGTCTGATTCACTCAGAACATTATCCAGCACTGTTCTGCTAAAAATTACACAACACAATGTGTGAGGGAAGTTCGGAGGGTAATTCGCAGGAAATCTAAAGGAATTTTAAAGGAAATTCGGTCAAATCTTTCGGATTGAAATTCGCAAAAAAACAAGTGAAAACCGGAACAGGCCTGAATATTTTTCGGTGTCGATATATCTTTTTACATATGCATATCCATATTTATAAAACTCTTTGTTCTGACTGACTGACTGAGAATCAACGTGTAGGCCAAACGGTAAAGGATAGAAAGCTGAAATTTTCACACAACAGAGATAATTAGAGGGTGTTTTGCGAAATTCGACCTGTAAGTGGGTCGAATTCGGGGTCAAAGTTTATGAAATTGTTAGTATGGAAAAATTTCGTTTTGACTATTTCGCCAAATTTACATTTTTCCGCCAAATTTAGCTTTTTTTCGCCAAATCACTAAATCTGACTTTTGGCCAAAGTTCAGTTGCAAGGGAAAAACATTAAAACCGCGGACACCGGAAGTTAAATATTTCCGTTTTTTACATATCTTAAACCGGACAACTAAAGAACATCCTTTCAGCTCTGCGAGCGAAGCGAGCCGGAGGTTGGCGAGTGAAGCGAGCAGGGGGCGGAGGCCCCTATTTTTTAATATGTGTCACAGACAAAATAATATCTCTCAATTTAAGGAATACCAACATTACAATTGCTATCAAAATCAATTTGTGAAACACACTTGATAAACAGAATTTAATCGCAGATTTGGTGATTCATTTTGAAGCTTATTCAAAAAATAGTGTCGTATTTACTTGGGAAATAAAAGCAAAATCTGGCGTAAATGCTCGCTGCTCGAATAAGCTGGGAACAGCACTATTAAAATATTTATGCACATGTTCATCTGTTTTCTCCACTTTAGAAACGCCCCCGCTTTAAATATTTAATAGCCTTCTGTTTTGGCCATAACATAAAAATACTTTCAACTTGCTCCTTAAGGTGATGTCAATTGAAATGGAAAGTGCAATTCAGAGCAGACCTCTCTGGGAAATTAACTACCCAAAAGTGGTTTGGCTTATTGCCAATATCAATATCAACAAAGTGCATGCAATTATTGCATAACTGTTTGGGTGCTTATATGTATATATGTAAGTACATATATGTACATACATATCTATACATATGTCACATTTATGTTTATACACACATATGAGGTGTGTTTGCAATGAATATTTTTCAAATTGCATTCTTTGAAGTCAATGCAGAACAATGAATGGCATTTTAATGAAGCTTGCGACCGCTGAGAACAACTACAAAATCAATTCTTGATTTAACTCTCAACTTGCAACATGGAACATGCAACTTGCATCTGGACATTGAAAGTACATTAATGCTTAGCTATGCAATTGCCATTCCCATTGCCATTGCCATTGCTATTGCCATTGCTATTGCCATAGTCATGGCTTTGGCTATAGCTTAGACTCTGACTCTGACTCGGACTCAGACCCTGGATATTGCCGCAGAGCACAAAGCTGGCACAAAATCTCATTACGTTACGTAACGTCACGTCAGGCGTGTGCTACGTGTTGGACAACAATGTCCACAGTGTCTATCGATGTCGTTGCCATTGCCGTTGCCGTCTTTCATATGCGTGTTCAGATTGCTGAGCTAGTCAAAAATTGTGCTAGCAACTTTTCTACTTCTATTTAGTCGCTTCCTCATACCCATACTGATTTCCTTTCTCTCGTACCTACTCTTCCTACGTTTTTGCTTTTATTGTTTTCTTTTTGTCTCTGTCGCTGCCTCTGATTCATTTCCCATTTTTTTTTATACCCTGTACCCCATAGAAAGGGTATTGAATGGGATGCATCTGAAAATCCTATAAAATATTCAAGGCCAAAGTTTATCCAGCTTAATTTGCCTCTCTCTAAATTTGTTCTGAAATAAGTTTGTGGATTTAAGAAACTGCCTAAAAAATTAGATAATAAGAAATAAATGCTTTATTTGTATCTTGAAAATTCCATTACTATTGCATTATACTCATATTATAAATCATTCAAAAGTTTTCTGTTGAGTGAAGCAGTCGAAAGCGGAAGAGTCGAAATTATCGATGCTGCGCTTAACTTAAGACTATTAATAGTATCGAAAATATAAATATTTAATTGTGGAATACGAGCAATTGATCTTAAAGGGAAAAATATGTGTGAATAATAAGAGCTAAGCAAATTTTAGTGTAAAATAAAGTGAAGTAGAGTGGGACCTCTATGGCATGCTGGATAATTTAGAGTCTAAATTTTAGACTGTCGATAGTATCAATTAGCTTGCATTTAAAGATCTGGTATTAAAACTGTTATCTATAAAATCGCAAGGGCTTACTATTGATAGCTTAAAATTATTTTCCAACTGATCAGCACTGAAGACTTTAAGATAATGAAAAGGTGAGCTTATTTGAGGCACACAGAAAAAATAGTTCGGCATTCGGGTTTGGATCCCAATCGGTGAAATTGATATTTTTTTTCTTTCAAAATACTTGATTCAAGCTCTATAAAATATTTTTCATTGAAATCAAATGTTTTAGGATTTTTTTTTAAACAACCATTTTTTAATAATTCTATTTTAATTTAAAAATAAAATACATTTTCAAAAATTACATGCTAAAATCAAGAATTTCAAATTTTTTTTTCTGTGTATGCATATAGTCTATGATTCAACCATAGGATATTTTCTGTTCGATCATTTAGCAAACTTTGCTCAGTTTTAACTTGTTTTCTTTGTTTCCTTGCGTCTCTTGCATAAGCCAATAAGCTCGTATTAAACTTAAGCGAGCAGCTTACTCAGCTGGGCAGTAACTAAGTTAGAGGGAGTACTGTACGTACAACAACATGTGCATATATATGGGAAGCTAGAAGTTGGGGAACGGGTAAATGGGGTTAAAGAAGGGTAGGTATAGGGTGAGGGGAGGTGGAAGGGGGGTTGGCTCTTCTCATTCGCCTTTCACATTCGCTTTGTCTTTTGCTTGTGCTGGGAATTTGCTAAATTACATGCGATTTATTAAGCTGTCGTTGTTGTTTTTCCGTTGTTTTACTCTTTTTTTTGTTTTTTTGTTTGATGCTTGCTGTTTGTTGTTGTCCTTATGTTGTTGGCATTGCGGCTATTAACTCGAAATGAAATTGCAAGCAGTAAACACAGCAAAGGCAACGACAACGACAACGGCAACGGCAATGGCGATGGCAATGCCAATGGCAACAGCAATGGCAAAAACGCCTCCATAGACAAATACATAACTACACGTTGCAATTATTTGCTTTGGCACTCGTTGCCATTGCTATTACCATTGGCTAACACGGGGAACTCTGCCAACCCTTCCCCCTCACCCACCATCCGACACATTGGCAGGTGTCTGACATAAAAATTCCATAAAATGAATGCGGCAAACAGAAGCAGAGGAAGAAGGCGTCTGTGAAAGAGGCAACCACAGTTTGCTGCCGATTAAAAAATTGAAATTAATTAACTTAAATGCTAACGATTTGTTTGGCTAATTGAAATAATGCACTTATTCAAATGATCTACATAATTTATTCGGCAATGAGAAAAAAAATTCTTAGTCACATAATACACGTTAACATACATATCTGGCGGACATCATATTTATTGATATGTTAAATTTAGCATAATACCGAAATCATTTTCAATTCAGCAGAGAAATATTTACTAAGCAGCATTAATTGGGACTCATCCCTCGTTTGTTTGACTACTGTTTCAGTCAAATAAAGTTTGTTTAATAATGACATTAGTTGAAGACACAAGAAATTAGTTCATCTAACTTTTAGAATCTGTTTACATTAGTAAATTAATGGAATTTACATAATTTTTATAATTTCAAATATCAAATGTCTTTAAAGTTATCAAATGGAAATTTTAACTGAAGTGTTAGTTTTTTTTATTTTAAATTATGATTAGCTAAAATTGTAGTCTGATTGTATTTATTTACTTAGTTATTTACCACATAATCTCTCTAGAAAAATGTCCTTTTTTAGGTTTGCTGTTTTATTGACCGGAAGTCTAATTAATGTACTAATTGAACAATAAATCATTAGGCTCTTTTTCTTGGCTTATTGCAAAGTTCTTTGCCCGCACACAAAAATGTAAGCATTTCAAAAATGCCACATAACTAAGAAAGTCAACTCTTCCATTGAGTTGACATCATTTCGATTAGTGTTTGAACCCTTTTTTTTCGGACCTGGACTGGGTTTAGGTGCATTTGGGCTTAGGTCTGGAGCGCCGGATGTCCGAATATCATATTCATGATTCTGACTTTGACTTATTTGGGGAGAAGTCCTCGCAGGATACCCTGAGTTGCGACATTAAAGAAACGCGTTAAGTGCTGGACAACTGAAAACACACACACGCACACCCATTTATATATACATATGTACAACTATACAACGATGTAAACTGTGATTCAAATTCATAAATATACATATATATTTTGTTTTGTTCATTGCCAATACTGCAAAAAGTTTATTAAAGCTTTTCAATAGCTGTTCGATAAATGTATAAACATAAGATATATTTTATACGCTGATTAATAATAATTTCTTGTCTATATTTTCTTAACTTTAATTTCGCTGTACAAAACCGTTGGGTTATTATGTTATAAAAAAAAAACCACTTTGTTGTTCAAAATTATGTATTATGTAAAAATTAAAAATATGTAGCTTGTTTATATCTATCTTATATAAAAAGTTATAAAGATGCAACGTTAGTTCTAAAATTAAAAATATAAAAAAAGATAGTTTCGTCTCGTTTCGTATGTGTCCTTTTTTATTGTTTTAAAATATGCCATATAAAACTTAAATATATTCTACCATATTTTATTAAATGCTTTTAAAGAAACAGCTAAGTTCGATTCAGACTGAAAACAGTTTCTATATAATTTTGATTGACAATAAATAAATGTATTATTAAACAACATAAAAATGTATATGCTAATTCATTTAAAGTGATATTACGTTCGCTTAAAAACTAATTTATTTATATATTATAACTCAAGTTATTAGTTTTCATGGGCTTGTACCACTGTGCATCGTCGACTTGTTGCTCGCAGACGACGCGCGTCGTGCACTTTAAGAAAATTCCACACTGCTGCTTGGCAGATACACACAGTCACACACACACATACACAAGCACACAAGCACATATATGCTAATAAAGCCAAGCCAATGGGGAAGCGAAATCTCCATCTGACATATTTGTGAGTTCCCGTTTTGTGGCATCTTAAAAGCATTCGTGGCGCGCTGATTTGAGGCAAGTTTAATTAAGTGGCTTCACATGAGAGCGTGTTGCTTGCAGCTAAGGACAGAGCTAAGAACAGGCACTGAGCAGGCTGAAAGTTGCCGCTTTTGGCGTTGTGTGGTGTGGTCCAGTGCACATGTTTAAAAGGAATTAATGGGCAGTTGCTGTGCGCGGTTTTATTTGGACATTGCGTATACGCAACATGAAACGCGCCAGTCAAATGGAGAAATTGCGCTTCGCTTGGCATTTGCTGTGAGCCCCCATTTAATTTGAGCTCCAATTTGACAGCTATTGGACAGGCGAGCTGGTAAGCCAGCATATGGGCAGGGGTAGGGGCAGGAGCAGGTAGGGGAAAGAGGGAAGGAGAGAAGAGGGTTTAGCTGGGTTGCGGTTGCAGTTTTTGAGGCTAGCCGAGCAGCAAACGCTTAACAAGGATGCGCAGGAACTTTCCAGTCTAAAGATGCCAGCATCAGCATCAATTTTTTATGGCCTTGAACATTTTGAGTTGACAATGAGCGAGAGCTATGAAGGTTATTAGCCAACTTTAATAAGAGTTGGCTAATCGACAACGAGAGTCTGAAGTTTCAACAATTCAAGGACGTTTATGAACCAAAATTGCATTCAATTGGATTGCAATTAAATATAAAAACTTGTATCGAAGAAATTTGGCTACTTAAGTGCGTTTAGAAAAGCTCCAGCTATCACTAAATTCTGAGTGTTGTAGAGGATTGCTTAGTTAAAATTAGAATTTGAATCAAAAAATAAAAAAAAACATTATTTTCCGCATTTTCAAGAAAAACATTGCCTAGAATTAAATATCTCAGGCAATTGTCGAAAATGTTTGTAAACAAGAATTGCTTTCAAATGTATTGCAAATTCAGAAAAGTTAGAGTTAAGGTAGGTTAGTTTTTAAGATTTAAGGATTTGCATGAGCCAGGATCATTTTTAAATGCTTTGTAATAATGTAGTTAGAAGAACTTAAATCGATAATTGTATTAGCTTTGTCGTGGAAAACCTTGTCTAGAATTTAATTGAATTTAAGATCTCTGGAAGTTAAAATAAATTGTCTGTTTAAGATTGAGTTCAAAAGTTTCTGCGATTGCTATCAAGTGCATTGTAAATTGATAGACAAGTTTTTGTAACTTTAATTATTGCGCTAAGAGATTGATTTTGTCTCGGCCAAAAGCTTTCAAGGAATGACTGCGAGAACTTAAGAGGATTGCTTCATATGCCTGAAATTATGAGAATATGAGCTTTAGATGACTCTGAAATGATTCTGGGAACTGTTGAGAATTTTCTGCGGTATTGATTGTGTCTTTCTTGTACTGCAGCTTTTCTCGCTACTTTCTGCATTTAACAATTTTGAAACAAACTAAATTTATGTTTATAAAAAAACATATAAGCATATATTAAAGTTGAGAAAAACAATTGCAGCAATTGAAAGCAGCAACAGCAACAAGGACAATAATAATAATAATAATAACAGCTATCGTTATAACATTATCGATTTGTGCGTGGTCATGTGGTTAATTCGATTCCGCTGTTAGAGCAATTTAACACGAATTGTTCGATGTCATTTCGTGGTTATAACAATTGAATTTTAGTGAGTGAGGCATTCACATTAATACAGCTGTCAATTGCAGGTTGCGCCCTTTGAAAGGTACTCAATCTGTGAATCATTTTGAGCAGTGTATAGTATTTATTTATTTTGCCGGGGCTTTGCTTTAACTGTCACACGAAAATGTGTCTCGCCCTCTAAAGAGAGGAAAATATAAAAGTAATGGAAAAGGCAAAAAAAAAAAAAAATGGAAACAAAGAAAAAGAAAAAGAGAAAACGAAAAGTTGGCAAAGCAACAAGCTGCGATGGTGACGATGATGAGTACGAAAGAAATTTGTGGGTAACGGCAATGGCTTTACATGGTCACAGTTCTCTCTCTCCCTCTCTTTATCTCTTCATTTGTCCCTCTCTGTCCCTGTCTGTTTCTGTTGGTATTGCCCGTTGCCTGTTGCGCCTTTTGCGTGTCGCTTTGTTGCGGCTCAGTTGCTTACAGTTTCAGCCAGAATGTGAATGTGAGCCAAGTACAACAATGGGGCATGCCAAAATGTCTCGTTCTGGCTTTTTATAACAAGACTCGCTCTCCCTCGCAGTGTGCACACTCTATCAATGGCAGCTCCTTGTTCGTTGCCTCGTTTTCCAAATAATAGAATGGAAAATAAAAATGTGAGTCGACAGTCTGCCCAACTGTCCAACTGACGACGCGTCGTCTCTTCTATCGTTTTTCTGCTGCTGCTGCTGTGGCAACAATTTATGAAATAACTTTGGCAAATGCCAGTCTTGCCTCGATCTCTTAAACAGACACACACACACACACACATACACATGCACATGCACACTCACACAAACACAGACACACACATACACATACATATGTAAGCTGTTGCACACTAATACCAATGGGGAGCAATACCAATAGAAGTTGCTGGCGTAACAGCGTAACAGATACACAAACTTAACTTAACTGAGTGTGTAAGCAATACACAAGCGACGAGCTGAAAATTGTAAGAAACGCAACTGTAATACAAGACATCTCTGTCTCTCTCTCTCTCTTCCTCACTCTTTCTCTCCCTTACTCTCTCTCAAGGTGGTGTGTGTGTGTGTGTTTGTTGCCCATTATCACTACCCCAGCGCCCAGCTGCGTTTCAACTTAAGTAACATTCCACGTTGCGAGGTCGTCGTCGTCACTCACAAGTTTGCATACATATGTATGTATGTATGTACATAGATGGCACACAGTGCGGGCCAATTGAATGGGGACAATGTGAATGCGTGTTTGGGGAATAGCTTTCACAAGGTTATCCGATAACTTACATACTTTTCCCCAGCATCTTGGAATTGATTAAATTCACCTTTCTATAGACAACTTGAGCGCCATTAAAAACGCAACCATTGTTATCAATTTCTTGGGAACTCAACACAACTTAAAAATAATTCTAGCAAGTTTTTAAAATTCATTTTTTTATTTTAATTTTTATTTTTTTTATTATTTAATTTTTGATAAAATTTGTAAACTTGAACTTGTGAAAAACTTTTAAAATACCAATTTATTGTTTCTATTATAAATTAAAATAGTAAAAGCAATGGCAAAAATGCAATAATTTATTACTTGAATAATCTAAAGTATTACAAATTTAAAAATGTATTTTAACTTGTTAAAAAACTTGCAGAAATTGTGTTTAATTACAAAAATGATTAGATTTTTACCTCTTTCTCACCTCGCTTTACTTTTGTATATGAATAAATCACTCTTGAAGTTTATAATTGACGTGGCTAGCAAAATATGTTATATTAAGTTAATTTAAAAACTAATTAAAAACAAGCATTAACTATATAGATTTCGTTGCTTTTTAATTACCTAGCTCTTTACTTCTTTATTTTTGGACTCTCCAAATGTTCGTGATAAAAATAATAAGATTTATTCTTATAACTCGTTATCGTTTGATTGATTCATTTTTATGATTTAAAAATATTTAAATCTACGAATAAATTTAAATTAAAGTCCACTATTAACCTGAATGTTTCAAATAAATAGCTTCAGTTTATGTCGGGACTGTCAAATTTAGCTTAAAATAAGTACATTTGTACATATGTATGTAGTTTAGTAATACGTGTGAATGCTCACGTTCACATGAGTGTGTGTGTGTGTGTCTCACTCAAATGCCTCCCTTTGTGATTTCTCGCTGCACGCTATGACGCTAACAATCATCAAAATTTATAAGTAAAGTTAAGCAAGGCAAAGAGGGCAATATTTTCCAGAGTTGCCGCCGCGCCCATTTCAGATTTTCACATTTTGGATTTGGGATTTCGCGTCCCGCAACTGCAAACTAAATCAACTTAAAACCAGTCGAGGGTTGGGTGTGGGCAGGGTTGGTTGCCTTGCGGTTACTTCATTATTACTCAAAATCCTAAAAGCAAAGTCTGCCGGCAACGATTATGCTGATGTCGATGTCGATGACGATGATGACGGCAATGATTATGATGATCCGGATGGCTAGGATGGTTAGGATGGCTTGGATTATCGGGATGTTGGGGGAGACGTCGTCGCCTGTCGAACTACAAAATTTTTGATAAAATTTTCAACAGATTTCTTGGCATTTTTTCTTTATTTTTTGCCCTCTTTTCTCTCCCTTTTCGGTTTTGCAATTATTTTTAGGGATCAATAAAATAAGTTTAAAAATAGCTAGCTGGGTGATAGGGAGATGGGTGAGAAAAGGGCTTTTTATTTTGGGGTTGGCGTTGCCGTTGCCGTTGCCGACTAAAGTCACTCACAAAAATCAGCAGGCTGAAGGCTGAAGGCGGGAGGGAGGCTGGAAGCGGGCAGCTAAAAGAAATCAAGTTTAGGCAACTTTGTTTACTCAATTAGTTGTTTTTGTTATTTGCTGGTTCGCTGGCTTCGTTAAGGCGACTTGATGATGACCAGCCTGACGGCCAGACAGACGCCGTGAAAGGGCCAGCCAGAAGATAGGACTGCGAGTATCCGAGTAACCGGTATGCGGAATACTCGTATTCAGTTTAGTATTTGTGGGTCTCTCTCCAGCTAGCGGGCATGGGCAACTACCACACTAATTGGCTTAGAGCGACAAGCGAAAATTAACTTTTATTTTCAGTTCAGTTCAGCTGCCTTTGCAGCAATAATGTAAAATAAAATTTTCCATGCCCATGAAGTGAAAAGTTCACAAAGCCAAAAAGTTGCCCACAGCGACAGGCAACAAAAAGCGAAAGCAACAGCAAAAGCCAAAGACAATGCTAAAAAAAGGAAAAAAAGAAGTGAGAGCGAGAGCGAGAGAAATCGGTAAAATCAACAAAACACACGCAAGATAAACAGAACAGAACCGAACCATAGCCACAGAGCTAAGAACACAAAAGAGGCGCCAATTCGCTTTGTGGACGCCACATGGCGTAGCCGACCTGTTGGTTATTCGGTCGGTCGGTCGATTGGTCGTGTGGTCTCTCTGGCTGGTTCCTTGCTTGCTTGCCTGTTCGGTCGGCCGTCTGCCCGACAGTGCGTAAAAGTACCACTTGGCATTGGACAACTGGGCGCTGGGCGCTGAATTGAGTTTTGCTCGAATTTATGTCGGCTAAATTGCAATATCAATAAACAGTTTAAATGGAGAGCAGAGCGCTAAGTGCTGTAAGGCCAAGTTTTAATGCGCCAAATGCGAGTAAAGAAAACAGAAAGCAAACCCCCCAAGTGAAGTATCTGGAAGACACCCCCTCTCAGAAATCCTTGTGTCTCCCCTATTAAGATAAGTACCAAGCAAATGTTGAACAAGGTTTCATATGCGTATTTATATTTATATTCATATACATATATGCACATATAGAGCATACAGGGCAAGAAGCACATGCTAAACACCTGTTAGCTGATATACGAGTACGAGTTTGAATACTCGTTGTTCAAGCCAATGCAAACTCTGAAGTAAACATATTAAAATTGGGTTGTTGGCACAGCAAACATTAAAGTTACGCCACACCTCACACTGTCACAGTCAGAGCCACAGTCACAGTCAGAGTAATGTAGCCACAGTTTTTACCCTCAGAATGTCGGCGGGGACCGCGCGGCGTATGCGCAACGTCGCAACAAGCAACAACAGCTTTAAGTTTGCTGTTGCTGTTGGTTTTTTTCTTCAGGTTTTCTTCCTATCGATTTATGGCTTAGTTTACTCACACTTACAGTGCGATTTACACTGTGTGTACTTATAACAGCAGTAATTTCAAAAATTTCATCAACACATTTTTTGTTGTTTCTTCGTTTTGTGCAAAGTGTTTGGTTTTGTATTGGTTTTAAGTTCTTTAATTTATCCTCGAAACTTTTGAAAGTATTTAAAGCGCAATATTGAAGCTTTTCTTAAAGTGGGCTCAATGGAAATTTACTCGGTCTCAATTAATTAGAGACTACCTCAGCTTCTTTGCATTTCCTATGCTATTTACACTTCTCAGATTGCCAAAATACGGCAATCTTTTTAAGTGAACTTTATAGTTTATAATCATAATTTTATGATTGACACAAAAACAAGTCTTTCTACAAAAGCTCTAACAATCCTACAACCAAACAACTAATATTTTAGTTTATTAAAATATTTGGTAAGAGATTTGATTTAATTAAATACTTATTGAATTAAATGTTACAAGTTTGTAAATTTAATAAAATGGCTTGAATAAAAATCAAATAGTTTTTTCTTCAGTATTAAATTTATTAATATGCATATAATATTTATAATTAATTTGAATCAAATTCATGACAAGCGATTTTTTGTGACTCCGAAATAACACATCATTTACTGATTGAACTGAAAATGAGAAGTGTAATACAATATATTTCATAGCTATCTCCAAAGGTTCTATTAAATAAGCTGTTAAAAACGAAATATTTTAATCAGGGATTAAAACCCCCACCGAAACCGTAACCTTTAACCGGTAAAAACCGATTGAAATTTAAAACCGTAGCTGAAACCGTAACCGAAAAGAAAAATTTTCATTTGATCGAAACCTTAAAACCGAAAGAACCGCTTAGTAACCGTTTCATTTATAAGGGTTAATTTCGGTTTTTAATACATCCAAAAATAAATTTTTATTGCCATATTTTATAATAAAACTTGAGAAAAAGTTTTATTTTTAAGTATTCTAAAAATTGCAAATATGAGTTATGGTATAACTTTTAAATACAATTTTAAAAGCATGATTTATTTTCAATTTTTAATATAAAACTTAAAAAAAACAAGTTAAAAACAATTTGTAACGAAACATTTTGAGCTGTTTCAATTTTTCCGACTCATAAGTCTTGTTGGCGATCTCTGATATTTGTATTAGAATTGTAATTTATTTTTGATGTATATGTGAAATAAATATGTGAATGAAACATTAAGAAAGTAATGCCTTTTTAATTATTATTTTTTACTATCAATATAATTATATTTTTGGAAAGAAATTTTTTTTTTGTGAACCGAAACCATTCCGGTATTTCAGAACCGAAACATAGAAACCTTTCTTCAAAGATTTTTCTTAACCGATTACCAAAAACCCAAATGCGAACATAACCAAAACCGTAATTGAAACCGATATTTGTTTCGGTTTTAATTCCTGATTTTAATTGATTTTTATATCACTTAAATTATTTACTTTTTATTTTTATGTATAAGCTCTCTTTGACTGTCCCTGAAAGGTCAGTTTCTGTTCAGCAAATTGTTGCTGCAGAATGTACAAAAATAGTTCAAGTGTTATCATCTTCTTTAAATTGTTGAATAATCGCAAATGTGTTTTTAACGAATTGCTGTAAAAGCGAAATTTAATAGCTTTACAATTTGGGGTCGCCTTGTGACTGACCATTCAGTTTGTAGCGAATGCTTTTTTGGCTCACAGTTTGAGTAACCTGTGACCTCAGTTAAGCTGTTGCTTAACTTAAATTACTTTTCCAGCTTAGCTTCGTTTACATTCATTGCCGTTTTTGTTGTATGTGTAGTATAAATTCCTTTTGAAAATGACTGTGTGCAATTGCAATTGAAAAACGTGCCACTTGCTGCACTTGCCCAAAGGAGCTGGCCTTAACGATTGCTGGGGCCGATGTACTTGGGACCGATGTTTCCCCCAACACCACCACCCAAAACCACCTGCCATCTGGGTGCCACACTATCCATCAATATTGCCGCACGTGCTAGGGCAGCACATTCTTTTTGCTTCTCACTGTTGCCTGTTGCTTGTGATGTCCCTGGTTGGTTTCGTGTAATTATGTATGTGTCCTGGCTGAAGTAGCCAGAATTGGAGACTCTTTGCCTCTTGCTGCTGACAATTGAGTGAGCATAAGTTCAAGTGTATCAGTGTGTGTGTGTATGTATGGTGTATGTGTATGTGTGTGTGTTTGAGTGGGTGTGCTTATGAGCCGTGTAAGCAAACAACGCCCGTGGTGCTGTGAATAGTGTAGAAATTGGAGTACAACACCGCATTCCGCAAATTCAAATCGCCTTTAGTTAAAATAAAATAATTTGGAAAAATTCCAAAAGTTGAATACATAGTTCACTTAAGTTCCACTCAACACACAGAAAAGGAATTTTTCTAAAAATTGACTTTAGAATTTCTGATTTTAGCATATATTTTCACTTTATTATTATTATTGTTAACTTAAGAATACATGCGGATACAAATTTCAGCTACTCAGCATTCAAATAATCAAAAAATCTAAATAGATTGATTACACTGAAAAGTGATAGAGATAATCGAAATTTTCGTGGTGAAGGAATATACAAATCTTAATGTACTTAATTTAAAAAATCCGAGATTGCCGATTTTTTGACACCGTTTGGGATTGAGTTTATCCCAGATGGCTGATTTTTTTTTTTTAGTGAGCATGGGAGCAGCAAATTGTGTTGATTTGCGTCTGCTTGCACATTTCAATATAAATAATATAAATATAAATATAAATAATTGAATAGCCTTTAATATATGTATGTATTATTAGTTTGCGTTTTGGACCATCTTGAATTAAATTTATTCATTATGTATTCAATTCATGCGTTGTGGTGAATATCGTGAAATTCTCGTGGAAATTTTAGTGAAATTGGGGCAAATGCTTTAACGCTAATTAGGAAACGCAATCCGCCTTTTTTTGAAGTGCAGCGAAATTGTTGTTTGGAACATGGGAATATGCTACAACATGTTGGCCTTATTGATATGGCAAACAGATTTTCGCAATTACTTTTAATGAAAGCGAAAGGAAGGCAAAGTGAATGAAAGCGCGCGTGCAAAATGCGAATGTGAATAAGAAATGTGAAATGCGAGTGCGAGTGCAAAATGTGAATGTGAAATGCAAGCACATGGAAAATGGTCTGGTTGCTGAAATCCCCCAAGTCATCAGCAGCAACATTTCCTGTTGCCTCCCACACTTTCTTTCTCTCCCTCTCTCCATCTTAATCTCATTTTTGTTCTCTTTTTCTTTCGTTGTCCCGAACTCTTCGTTTCTATTTTAATGGGGGACTATGCGTGTGTGAGTGCGTAACAGAGCGAGAGAGAGAGAGAGAGTGAGAGAAAAAAGAGGGCTTACAGCATTTAGGTCAAGGCAGTTGTTGCCTGTAAAAGTTTGCTCGCCTTTCGATGCCAATGCCAAGAGCTGCCAAAGCATCACATCGCATCGCATCAATTTGGCATCAAGATCAAGGCCTGCAAGTGTCTGCAATTCTTTTTATTGCATTTGCTTGTCAACTGCAAAGTGCAAAAACTGTAGTATACTTCTCAGCGTTGGATTAACAAGTTAAATTACTGCTGCTTTGTTTTAAGCCTGTGCCTTTGCATCCCCTTTACAAACACACCAAACCATCCCACTAACACACACACACACAGGCACACACACACAAGCACACACATCCAAGCACTCACACACAGGCTTACACACACACACACACATATAAACTAATCCAAAGTTTAAGTCCAATTTCAAGTTCAGGCCATGGCAATTTATAAACACCGCCGCACAGTGGTCCATTGAGTCATGTTCGTGCATGTTCCACAAATCTTTAACGGCGCAAAAACCAACCTAAAAATATTTCTTTGTTTTTAAACCAATGCTTTCGAATCTCCAAAAAAATTCTTTAAAGATTAAATAAAATGTCAAATGTGTATTGAATTAATTTTGATTAATTTTTAAATTAAGTATAAATGGATAAAAACAATTTTAAATGAATTTGTTATTAACATAATACTTTCCTAAAATTTTTGAAATGGGAAATAACTTTGTGACTTGTGAAAGTATGGCTTGTAAAATAAGCTCTGATAAAGACAAAATTGCACACAAATTGTAAAGGGACGAAGGGAAGAAGTTCGAACCCATACTGATACCCATATGACTTGTTTTTTTTAAATATTAGTTTTAAAAATGTATCTTTTTTTTGTATTTTTCTCTAAAGGCACTAAAAATTCTAGAGATCTATTAGTTATTCAAGAAACTAAAAAAAAAATTGGCATTAGAACAAAAATGTAAATATAAATAAATCGAAGCTAAAGTGACAAAAAATACCACTGTGCGCCGCTATCAAATCGTTTCAACGGCTTAGAGCATCATCAGCTTGTTTGTTTGTCCATTGCTGTTGTTTTTGTTGATGTTGTTGTTGTTGTCCGTACATTGTCTGGGGCTCGGGTTTGGGGCTCAGGTGTGATTCAGGCATGGGCGTGACTTCGGGCTTATCAGCTCTGCCACAGTCGTCAGTCGTCGGCCGCCCAGTAATGATAATTTAGCATTCTTATGCTTGCTTGGCATCCTCGTTAATGCTCATTTAATAGCCCAGCGATGCTCGGTTAATTATGCGATTTTTGGTCCAGTTATTTGGCCAGCGCTTTTTAATGGTCTTCCTGCTCCCTAATACCGACTCCCTACTACCCACCACCTACTCCTTCATCTCTCAACCATTCTCCTTTACTCCTGGTGACTGCCATCATTTCTGTTTTAGCCACGGGCATGGCCCGCAAATGCTCTGTGCTTTATTGATGGCTTTATGGCAGCTTAGCTTCGGGCTTTCACATGTTATGCCTCTGTCATCTAGCACTCGGCTCTGCGCTCCCTTTTGGCCTTTCCACTCTTTTTAATATTGGGTGCTCTTACGCATTTGGATCCCCCAGGCCAATGTCAAGGCTTCACTCAGGAGATGGAGATGTTCTATGCCTGCGGTACGTCGCATAACTTGATTTACGAGTAAGTGAATGTGGATGTGGATGGACAACTGGACAACTGGACACGACTCGACTTGACATGACTTGACTGGATTGGGTAAATGCCAGAACTTGAAATAATATCCAATATCTGACATATTTATAATGCGCACACGCACATATTTCAAGTAAGTGCTGCCCGTGATTTACCATTTCCATTTACTCGTTTTCCGTTCAAGCTACAGTCGTGACCAAACAAATAGTACCTTTCAAAGATTGTTATTTAAATATACAAAAATTTTTTTTTAATTTCCTACCTTATTCAATTCATTACATATGTATGTATTGTTTTCATTAAGTGCAATGTAAAAATAATAACAATAGCGAAATTTAAAAAATTTTGGATATCTAGGGTATGTAATAATGTATTTGTATTTTCTACATTTTATGTTCAAACATGCGTATAAATGGGCGTATGATTAATGATAATACCCTCTGCCATTTTAAAAAGAGGGATACAGTGTATCATACTATCGGGCTCGCTTGACTGTAGCCTTTACATTTGTTTCTCTTGGATTTGAAAGACAAGTGTTGTTTATGGTATAAGTTCTCTTTCTATGTTATAACTTTTCTAAATTATTCATTCGTATTAGTTTTTTCCTTTTTTATTTTTGCTATTCATAGTTTTCGTTTCTAGTTGGATCACATGAGTGCATCTGAACATATTTATTTTCATTCACAGTTTTATCCAAAAATTGGATTTAAAAGCAGCTGCTGGAATTACCACGCCAATCAAAAGCTCAAATATTCAAAATATTCAATGAAATGTTAATTATGCCCTTTGTCATAGCACTAAAATTCATACTCATATTCATACTCCAACTCTCACTCATAAGCCGGTATTCAGTCTATTGTTCAACTCATTCGCGTCATTTGCTGTATTCCATTTTGTTTACATTTTCATTATCATTATCAATTTGTGAAAATAAATATTCGACGTTTAAAGATACATGCATTTATGTACACTATACATATGTGCATATAATTGTCAGTAAAAAAAAACTTGGCAACAACAAACATGTACTCATTTAAGGGGCGTGGCAATGGGGCTAACAGTGTTCGCCAATCGGCAACCGCCCATTGCATTAGTAGTAACTGGTTTCTAATTTGAAATCACTTAATACATCCGCTTACATAAATACACACACACACACATTCACTTGCATTTCTTTGTCTGTATCAGTGTGCGTACGTGTGTGTGTTTGTGTGTGTGTGTGTGTGTACATATAAGTGTCTCTGTGATACTTACATAATAGACACTTTATTACCATTAACTTAATTTACATTTTATACAAATGCGTCGCGACTGAAGTGGCAAATGTAAAAAGGGTAAGAACCTCATTGTGTGTATTTGTATGTGTGCGTGTGTGTGTCTGTCTGTTCTGTCTCTCTCTCTCTCTGTGTTTGTGTGTGTGTGTGCGTAAGCTTTTGTGTGCATTGAAGCTTGTATATGCGTGTGTGTGCCATCCACATACTAAAAAGTATATTCAGCAAAAAAATACAAAAAAAATCTTAGAGAAGCTTTACAATGCCGACTAGGAGATACCCTGTTAGTGCTAAGCAATATTTGTAAGTTATCAAACTGCAGACATTTGATAAGGTTTTATAAGCGGGAATCTAAAATGCTGTGATGTAAATCCAAATTATAAATTCAGCTTTAAATCGAAATATTAAAATCGTCAAAACTAAAATCATGTCGACTCTTTGTACATATACATATCGTCAAAAGAATTTCAGTCAAGGTAAACTCCCTGTAAATATGAATTTTAAAATGTCTTTCAACTACTTTATCAGGTATCAAATTGTTGACAATTATTAGGCATTTATTTGGAGTCAATTGGTAAAATGGATCAGTATGTTTTTGTTATAAATACTCTGTAAATTCTTTAGTTGACCTTAAACCATTCTTGGTCTTTTTCTGAGAGTGAACTGTTTTATTTAAATTCCACATTGGTTGCTAACCTATATACCCCATCGCTTACACGGTACACAGAGTAAACAAATCGCATAAATTGTATTTCAAAAATTCAATTTGTTCATTCTGCAGTTGTTGTTGTTGTTGTTGCAGCAGCAGAAGGACAACGTGGGATGCGGGAAAATAAATGCTGGCCGCTAATCTGATAATGAGTGTAAATTTATGATTATGTACATGCGTTTAATGGAGCCCGCCACCCGTCGATGTCGATGTCGATTGCCCATAGCGACTACTCCGTCCCCTCATACTCCTCCTCCTTCTCCTCCTCTTCGTTCTCTCTCCCCCCACGTCCTGGTAGGAGCTTAGCGCATGCAAATTGAGACACTTGTGTGTGCAGCAAACCAGGCACAAGAAATGATGAAGTACAAACGGAGGGGAAGGGGAGCGAGAGAGAGCAAGAGATAGAGAGAGAGCGAGAGAGAAAGAGCATGCTGACGCGCCTCTGGGGATAACATTTTTCATGCGTCCGTCCAGGGCCAGGTTCGAGGACAACGACAACGACAACGACAACGCATCGAGGACAACGACGCGACGACGCAACACTCGATGATTCTGTCAATTTGAGTAAATCTTTTTAATGGATCGCAAAAATTAATCGTGTGGAATATTTTTGAAAGCATCTCCATCCACTTCGACTTGCACTCCCACTCCCAGTTTACTCTATTTGAGCTCCACAATCAGATCTCTCCCTCACTCTCTCTAAATCACTCTATCTTTTTCTCTCTTTCTTTGCATGCATGAAATTTGTCCATACATAGTTATGTATAAAGTTTGCCCAATCTCGTGTGCCAGACTGAATATGTTCGTGAGTTCGTATATAAACTGCCACTTAAGTTATTTGTCAAGCGGAAATCGATTTTAGTTTTCAATTTTTGTAGCCCCCTCCCCCACCCCATTTCCTTCCGGCACCAAAACCCCTCACACACCACAAAAACTGTGGATCTGTGGGACTGTGGGGGGACAACAGCAAAGACGACGGAGGTTTTGTGGAATACGACCGATTTTTATTTGATTTTATTGCGCAACATAATAAATAAATTAATATATGTGTGTGTGTCTATTTGTGTGTGTGTGTGTGTGTGAATACGTGCGTGGGTCGCTCGCCTGCTGAGCAATTTACAATTCATTATTTTGCAATTCACAATATGCACTCTCAATTTCAATTTTTGCTCTGCTCCTTGCTTTCAACTGTCATCATAATGTTTCATTTTGTCATTCAAGTGTTTGCGTTGGGACAAGTGCTATTCAGCCAGTTGAGTGCGATAGAGACAGAAAGCGCGAGAGCGAAAGTAAGAGTGATACAGGTTGCTTACGTTGAATTTACCAAGCTAATGAAACTGACTTGACTGTAAGCAAAGGACTGAGATAGCTGATACATCTGAAGGACGTACACTTAAACCGTAAGATTCTACGAACTTGAAAATTAAAAGATTGCATAGTAGCTTCAGTTCCAGCTTTCGATTATTTCACTACATACTTATAAATTATAACAAGACACATATAGCTTTTAATGTTTTTATCTTATCTTACAATATATTCATCCATTTATTTGACTTATCAAAAAATTTGCTTCCCATACAGATTAATTTGGATTAAATAACTGAAACAGTTACACAAATCAAACAGAAATCTTGAGATTTAAATTTAATTATCAGAGTGGCATTTAATATGTTTAGGTCGCTCTTAAAGTCGATTTTTAAGTTATTTTTGGCAAGAACATTACTGAACACTATTGAAAGTTAAATTAAAAAGTTAGATTTTATTTTATGAAGTATACCAACTAACAATATTTTTGTTACAATTTAAAATAAATTGAAGCACACCTGTTTGAATATTTTCGAAAAATGGTTAAGCCAATGTAATATTCGAATTTCAAAAATAAGAAGGAAAAACTTGCGAGGCATTTTAAAAAGTTCTCCGCATAATTTCAACTAGTTTTTGGATTGAAGGACACATATTTTTTTGTTAGCGATTCTCTAACAAATTAATGCACACTTATAGCAATATAAATGTTCTGAAAAGTACTTTTTTATGTTAATTTAATTATTTTTAAATGAATATACATAAGTCATTTATGTTTTCCTCAATCAGTTTGAAGCTACTTGAAAAACAGTTTGATTTTCCAACAATTTTTATTCTGGATGATGAACTTGTCCTCCAAGTTCTTATCTGCAAAACAAATTAAAAAAATTTTAGTCAAAACAAAGAGTTAATTGGGTGGAGATATAAATATGAAAATACTAATTATTAATTATGAAGATAAGAAAAATCACCAGATAGTGTACAGTAAACATATCCAATCGCTCGTATATTCAACGTTGCAATCAATAAGAAATCCAATTAAAAATCATAAATTTGATTTAAATTAATTACGTGTGCTCCGTTTGCTTTAACCGTTTTTGCCGTTTCACATTTCGGAATTAAGTGTGCTTTATATATACAAACATATGTATGTATTTATGTGTAGATGTGTGTGTATATCAATTAAGGTAGTTGTATTTTCCATTTGCATTAAACATTAAAATACTTTGGTCAAAATGCTTCGTTAAGAATTGCACAAAAGTTTTGTGTTTCCATTTTAATTGCTAAACTAAACGACGGCAAATGCATGGCAGAATTTTAAGCCAAGTTCAAAAAGGGGTTAAGGATTCTCAACTAAGTTATACCCGCTCTGTGTGCAAATATAAAATTAATGAAGTATATTACTACCATTAAATGTAAACTTGACATGTTTTCTGATATGGTTTCAACTGCACTTCCTTAAAAATAACTGCAGCTGAAAGCTGCTGAAACTATTAAATTTATCATGAGCTAAAAAGTATGCTATAAATAATATATTTATAAACGATTGACAAAGTGAAAATATTTGAAATAGAAATAATTGTTATTGAAATTTTGAGTAAAATCTCTAACACTCAAAGAGCAATTACTTTTGTATTTATTTTGCAGTTTCTTAAAATATACTCGTGTATTTTATTAAACTCTCTATTGTGTTTCTTGTGTCTTTTTACTTCACTGATGTCCCTCACATTTATGCAATTCTAAAATGCAATCTGTATCAAGTTTCAGACTTCGGATTAAATTTTTATTCGCATTTATAAATAACACTTACTGCAACAACATTAAGCTGAGAAGCTTATGAGAAAATTCATACACATGCGTGGGCCATGAAATGGAAACCTTGTTGATGTGTTCACCGAGTAAAATACATTATATTCATACTTAATAGTGGTGCTTATGGTTGAACATGAATAAATATATCGTTTTCCCAGATGCAATTTTAATTAAATTTTTATTTTTTATAATATATCTTTCGTCAGATTGCTATGTTGCATAGTCTATTTATACTTATTACAGGAGTTTGGGACCGGGTATCAATTCGGTTGGAAGTGAATATAACAGAAACAATGGCTCATATAAAATTCATGTGTAACTTTGGGCCAAGTATTATCTCGTATCTTGGCCAAAGTTAGCTCATTTGGAGGGTGTGATGCTTGTGATGCTTGGCATTTCCATGGCTCCTGGGATGATGTTTAAGTTAAATGTGCTTTGACTATGGGTTGCCTCTACTGTTGCTTGGTCTTGGCCTTTTACTATAGTTCTCTTTCCAACGACGGAAGATTAATTTCGAAAATATTTGCGGTATGTGCAAAAGAAACTTTTTGTTGTGCTGTTCTTTTTTGGCCAACAACGGCCAACGGTCGATCGGACCAGCTCCCAAATGATTACCAAGTAAGTTTTTGGCTTCTCGGCTGCCATTTCTTATTAATGGCGCCGCCGCCGCCGACGTCGAAACAGGAATTCCTTCAAAAATTAATAAAAATGATTGCTAGGCGAGCAAATAAAACAGAATCAACTGCGGTCGCATCTTTAAACTTTTGGCCAGTGCTAAAAGAGAAAGCCACAAAATGTAGCCGCCATTTTCATTTTTCCCTTGGCTTTATTTGTTTGCATTTGCCATAAATCTTTAAAAGTATACATCCAGCATACAAGTTCACCAGTTACGGAATGGGATAGAAAGTTGAGCGATGATGGGATGTAAAATGGGGAGTATGTCGGTCATGGCCACCAGCAGCAGTAAGGAGGGGAGGGATGCAGGGATGCAGAATGGAAGGTTAGAGGCCAACTCCAACCACTGGAAGCACTGCTACAATATTCAACAATTTATTAATGTTTTTTTTTATGCTTAGACATACTCGCAGTTTCATGTGTTTTTGAAATCTCAGCCTCAGCAGTTTCATCAAATCAACTCGAATCAAATCGAATCGAATCAACTCGACTTGAATCCAATCAAATAAATAAGTAACTGTTGTAAATCCTTCGCAAATTCAATTGTTAATGAAAATTTAACTTATGAACGCAATCTTTCTATGGAGTTCTGATTTTATTAACTTTACCTATCAACTATCTATGGTTTACTTTACCAAATGATGCGATAATATCACAACTATTTTGCCATCAAAACTAGTTTTTGTGCATTTACGAAAAGTTGGTAAAACCGGCGGAAATGCTGGGCGAATTTGCGTAGAAAACGAATTATGGAAACACATGAAAAAAAAGCAACATGAAAATATTATAGTAGTTGTCCATACATACATATGTATGTATGTAAGTATGTATGTATGTGTATGTACTATAGTAGACTCACACATGCGCTTACCCCTTTACCAGTTTGATGTGATGTTGACTATGTGATAAACGGTAGAGCGATGGCGGGATGATGAACAGGGGTAAAGGGGTAAAGGGTGGTTTGGCAAATTTCTATTATTATGTATTTGTTTTGCTTGTCCGTTTGCTACAGAGCAAACAGAACAAAATAATGTTGATTTTTGCAGCTTTCACTCGAAATGTCTAAATGTCAATCATGGAGCTAGTGAGCAGAACAAGAGCTTCAGAGAGAGGAAGAGACTGAGAGATAGAAAGAAAGATAGAAAGAGAGTATGGGAGAGCGAGAGAGAGAGAGAGAAATAGCGAGAGCGAGTGAGAGTGAGTGAACTGCTTGCCAGCTCATGGGACGTAATAAATTTTTAATTAAATGAAAGCAGTCAGAAATGTAGTTGAACCGCAGCTGTGGGAGCGCCGCTGAGCACCTGAGCAAGGAGCAGGCACGGGACCAGAAAGCGGCATCGGCAGCATCGGCAGCATCCGCAGAAACCACAGCCGGCGGAAGTGTTGCGGCCTGCGTGCCACAGTCGAAGGAAGTTAGTTAGTTAGTTGGTTAGGAATTCGTCTTATCAATTCGCAGTACTATAGTTGGCTCAACACGCCAACCCGATTTCAGGTGGGCTACTGAACAGATGAATCGCTGAATAGTTGGGCAGTCGAATAGCTTAACAGTTGGTCAGGATTGGAGGATTGCTTGGCGGGTGGTAATACAGCGTGCTGCTCATGTCTGCTTATTAATTATGAATATTGAACAATGTCATGCGGCATGTGGCATGTGGCTTGATGGCACTGAGCAGTACAGACAATTTAAAACATACCTATAAATTATTTAAATAATGCATTGCTCAAAATTACTGTTGATAAATTATTCATTTATCTGGCTGTTTGCATTTAATGCACTTTCTGATTTACTATTTCATAATTTATTTATTATTTATTTATTTATGCTGCCAACCGAACGTTTTATTAATTTTACATATATATTCTACCGTTCAATGTTATTGTATTTTATGTTGTGCTTAAAAATTTAATTTATGAAGACACAATAAGTAAACTACATAAAAACATTATCAGGGATGCCACATAAATCGCTTCCGCTTGAATTTCACCTAAATTTCATTTCGCTGTGCCACAGATCAATTCGCAGAATAATTCTAAGCGAAATAAACTAGCGGTAAATCCGCTATCGTCCGATGCTGCCACCTAGTTCGATTTATATTTTCGAAGTTCGATGCCACATTTTTTAGTCAGAATTCGAAGTAAGGTATTTAAAATATATATATGGAACCACTTCTGTTTTCTTTACAAACTGTCAACCCTTAGTCGCCTAGTTTGAAAAGGTTGGTGAAATTGCTAAAAAAAACATTAAATCATTCGAAGTTCTGTGGCACCTCGGAAATTTCCGTGCGGAATTGCCTTCTGCGGAATTCTATTTCCCTTGCGATTTCTGTGACATCCCTATATATCTAATATATTATTATATTACAACGATCATAAGAGCACACTAAACAGTTTAATATTAAACAATTTATATTATTTAATTGACATTTCTTCTACTTTTTCCATTTTTTTTTTTTCTTTAATTCCTTTATTTTTGTTAAATATTCTTTCTACCGAAAGCCTCTGCAGCTAGCGCTATACTTACCCCTTGATAGTTTTAGTTTTTAAGCTTAACTATCAATGTTAATAAATAAATAAATAAATCATTGATTCTGAAATGAAAATGCGATTGCAATTTTAAGATGCATTAATTTGCTAACCATTATTCGAGTTTAATTGCTTAATTACAGTTTTATTTACTCCGGCAGGCTTACGAATCATCCCAGTCAGTTGGTGTTTAGAGGGGGCTTATGAAATCCGCTTAAAAATACTAAATACTTTCCTTGCAGACAGATTGACAGACAAGATAATTGTTTTCTATACAGCACAAATTAATAGTTGAGAAAATTACTCATAAGGCTGTCAGGACAAAATTGCAGAGTAAATTGCAGAATAATCTGCTGCATTTTGATATAAAATGACAGTTGAATGAATTAGTTGAACTACAATGCTAAAAGTTAATTGGGGATTATGAAAGTTGTATGTAAATTAATTTCAACAGAATTCTGTTAAATTTGTATCAATAGAATCATCTCTATAATTGGCTGAGGATTTCGCATGAAATGGAAAAGGCGATTTATGTTTCCAGCTAAAGTATTGATATCACTGAGGTATTAAGTTAATATCAATTGATGTTATTTTATACAAGGTATGTAGTAGGCATTGGTAAATTTGCCTGTTAGCTGCAATAAGCCCTTTGATTGATATTCGATCACATAATTTTGAAACATATTAATTTTGAACACGATTGCGAGTATTAAGTGAAAATAAGTATGTTTTTTGTTGTTGATGGCTAACAAATAGCTGTGCACATTATTAAACGTCGAGATAATAATGTGGTAAAATGTAGCATGCAACACGCATATGAGAACACACACACACACACACATACACAGACACAGAGAGGGCATGTTACGCCCACATGCAATGATGGCATGTGAGCTCCGTAATTGATTGATCAAAATGAGTCGAGCTCCACCTCCGGCACTGCAAACTTAATTAAATGTGAAATTTTATAAAATTCAAGAATTACAGATGAAAAAAAAGGCGCTGCCCACGTTTGATGCATGCATTTATCTATCGACTAATCCAATGGACACAATGACAGCAACAACAACAACAACAATGAATGAAAATAGCAACACATAAATTGCCAAATGCAATTACGTATACGCAGCGTTACACTGAGAGCTTTAAATAGTCCAGCATTAGGCTGGCGCCAGTGGACAATAATGCTGCAGCACTGATGAACTGGAGAACTGGAGAACTGAAGAACTGAAGATGCCTGAAAGGCTTCTTACTGCACCTGTACTCATCGCAGTGTATTGTCATAGTACTTCTTACTCGTATTCTCATACTCGCACTGTCATCATTATCAGCACTCTCAGCTGGTTGCCCGCATTGTTTTGCGTTTAAGCAGCTTACGCAGCTCTGTCCATCCGCACACACACACACATAGAGGCAGAGATAGATACATATATACATATAATATAGAAAGAGCTGGACAGCTGCCTGTTGGCTCCGTGAGTACGCCAGCAGCTGAATTTTTAATTACCAACCAGATTTAATTAACAAAAATAAAGGAATAAAAGAAAAAAAAAAACTGGAAAAAGTAGAAGAAATGTCAAATGAGAAATGTGAAATGCGAATGCCAGACAATTGATGGGTTCTTTGAGCCTCTTTTCCCCCCTCATTTCGTCGGCCCTTCTCTCCGTCTCTTCCGTCATGGCTCTTGTTGCCTCTTCCGTTTTCCGTTTTGTATTTAGCCCGGTTTTGTTCTGGCCCTATTCACAGTACTCGGAACGGGCCTCTGTGAAATTAAAATTTATTTTAGCCATAATCTGCAAAATTCAATGAACAACATGCGAATTCAATTGAATTCAATTTGATTCAATTGAAAGCAAAGCAAGAACTGGCGAACCAATGCCAATGCCAACGTCAGCTCAATGCCAACGAATTCGTTTGGTCTGTAAGGTCGGGCCGCGTCGGATCCGCATCCGGGTCTGGGTCCAGGATCGGCTTCAGGTCCAGGCCCAGGTCCGGGTCCGGGTCTGTTCTGCTCTGCTTTGACTTGGTTTGGTTTATAAATGAATCACGAGCCATGGCCACAGTCACAAACTGAACCTGAGTCAGGGCCTGGCCAGAAAATTCTTCAATATTATTTATAGGCAAAGCGAGTGAAATACGGAGTGTAAGAGAGAGAAAACAAAGAGAAAGAGAGAGAGAGACAGAGCAGGTAGATGACATCCGGCCACTTTCAAGTTTAGAGTGTTACAACTATTCGGCGAGCTTGGGCTACAGACATGACGGTAATAGATCTATTGTTGTAAAACAATAACTTGATGCATCGACATATCTGCATTTGTAAAATCCACATGTAAATATAAACATATAAATTTCTTGGGCAAATATCGATTCATCCTCGTTATTTCATCACTATGTCATACTATAATATATCTATATACCATGTATATATGTAAATATATTGCGTGGTCAAAAGTTAGCATTCAGTTTTTAAGTAGATTTTTTGTACATCACTCCTTTACCATGATTGCAATTAGTTCTAGGAAAGACTAGCTTGTATTTAAAACATTTCAGCAAAAATTCCTACAAGAACTATCTTTTTATTTTTTGCACTTTATCTTTTAAATCGTTTTTTTAATTTCCAATCAATTATGGTTCGATTCACAAAGTTGAAATTCGATTGGGCTTTGAATCGTATAAATTTAGCTAAACAAAGTTATTCAAAGTTCAAATAGTTCAATAGTTACATACGTAAATATAAATACGTCGACAAATCGATAACACTTAATTTTAACTCGATAATTTTTTGATGTTATATCATTTCGGTTTAAGACTCAATCCATAATTGTTAGTTTGCAGTAATACAAACAACTATTGTATTGCATTTTGATTGACTTTTCAAAAACATGTTAAAAAATATTTTATAATGCATTTGGCAAGAGCATTTGAGCTTCTTTCACAACTTGTTAAATTCTTTTTCCAACTGTAGTAGTTTCTTCTTCTTCTTCTGATTCTTACCTACTTTCTGCTGTTTCTGCTCTTTTGTCACTGTTGTTGTTGTAGTTGTTGTTGGTGTTGCTGTTGCTGCTTTTGGTGTTGTTGGTCTTGTTGCTGGCAGTGGCAAATGCATTTACGTTTTAATTCGCTCTACAGCAAGCCAGCTTTGTAGGTGTGTGTGTGTGTGTGTGTGTTAGTGTTGATGAATGTGTGTGTGTATGTGTGTGTGTGTGTGTGTGTATAAGAGTGTCAGTGTGTTAGTGAGTTGCTTGCTTGTTGCTGCAGTTCTCTGCTGTTGCTGTGACTGTGTTGCCGTGCCATGTGCTGCAATTCAGTTAAGTTTTGATTGCTATTTTCGCATCGCTTCCTGCCACCGGCTGCCAACGTCCCGCTTGCCGCACGATGAGGCAACATGCGTCGCGTCGATGAGGCCTTCTTCTTTCCACAATGTTGCCAACAGCAGCAAATGTGTGACATATCCGTTTCCGCTTGCCGCGTTAATGTATTATGGAAGCCGCACCCACACAGGCCCAGGCAACCAAAACAAACACACACACACACACACACACACACAGGAAAATCAACAAAAAAAGGCAAATATATGTAGTGGGAAAGAGCGAGAAAGATAGGAGAATGTACAGAGAGACAAAGTGTGTCAACTATTTGCAGCTACTTTTAGTTATAAATTGTCGTGGCTTTCTTTGTATTCAGCGTGCAAACAATGCAACTGACAAAAAGCATAAAATGCAAATGTGATGGCCGACTGAGGTACACACACACACAAGCACACACACACACACACCACACACAAACACACACACACTCACATGATTGGGCCCGTGTGCTTGTGGACTTGTCGGCTTGTGGACTTTGTGGGCGTGCCACGATAACATTGTTGTTCAACCAAATGAAGCTCGACTGCACGCAGCACACAACAGACAACAGAAATCGGACAACAGACATCAGACAACTGGCAACAGGAAGAGAGACAAAAAATTGCATCTTTCGAACGCATTTGCATGTCTGATGTTGCTTTTAAACATGAAATGCACTGGAATGAGTTGAGCTGGGACATTTTTCTTTTGTGTTTTATTTTATTTGTCAAACACAAAATGAGGGCGTGAGTGTGTGTTTAAAAGTCCCTTTTCAATCCGGTTGTACATGCACTCGTAGCACCTCATTGCCAATGGGCCAATGTCATCGACCAAACCACTCTTTGTGGCCTTGTCACAACATTGCACATTGGGCCAGAATCCCTTTGTTTTTGGCATAAAGTCGAAAATTTTTGTCAAATATTTCTTGAATTTGACTTAATATTTTAAAAGGGCATACATTAGGTATATCGAATCAATAAGAATTTGGTGCCAACATTGTATTTTTGTAAGATGTTTTGTCAGCTGACTTTTAGCCGAAATCTGAGGGAAGCTTTTACTCAACTTTGCGCTTCTGCTGTGAAAAGACCAATTATCCAAATCTTTGTTGAAAATATGGAAAAAAAAGGTCAAGGTATGCCAAATATAATTATTGTTAAGTTGTTTGAAATATGTATTCAATTTTGTAGTTGTGGATTGTCTATGTTAAGTCTTATTTTAGAAAAAACCTAACCGAAGTGGTAGTGTACCGTGGAGTAAAAACCTACTTTCTGCCACTTTCTGCCAAAAAGTAATTATGCAAATGTTCACTCTTAACTGTGATCTTAAACTTGTCATTAGCACTTTTTGCCAATTTTTCCCATTCTCTTTAAAAACACATGTTGAAACTGTGCATTTATGCTAGAAAATCGGTTTTTTTCCGTATCCAGATGAGGAGGGGGGTTAAAACATGGTCAAATTAAAAATCTAAAAAAGTTGTAAATTCTTCTTTTGCATGATTAGCAAACATGCGAAGAATGAAATATTTTCCTTTATACAGTCGAACTTCCCTAACTCGAATCACCATTATCCACAAAAAAAGTTCGAGTTAGGGAGACTTCGAGTTAGGGAAGTAGAATTGTATGAAATTTGCCTAGTATTGCCACTCGATTTTGTTCGAGTTAGAGAGACTTCGAGTTAGAGAAGTTCGAGTTAGGGAAGTTCGACTGTATTTAAGTTTATAAAAAAAAATTTACTTTTTTAGTGAGTAGGAAAAAAGAGGGGGGGTAAAGACAAGGTCCAACTAAATAACAAAAAATATTATAAATTCGACTTCAGTCTAACTAAGATTCATGCCAAATTTCAAGTCCCCATCTTTACTTTGCGATTATATAAAAATATATATGGATGGGGAGGGGGAGATGAAGACGTGGTTCAAATCCAAAAAAAAAAAAAATCCAAAATTCTAAGTTTGTCTAACTAAGATTCATGCAAAATTTCAAGTCTTTAGCTTTACAATTAGACTTTATGCCAAAAAAAAGGGATTCTGGCTCAATGTGCATTGGAGAGCTTTAATGGCTTAGACAAATAACATAACGTAACCCATGGGCGATTTCTGTGTACATATGTATATATGTAGATTCCAGGAAGTATACATCATCATGCATTAAGTTTGTGCGCCTAATTAACTTTTGAGACTAAAAAATAATATTCGGAGCAAATTATTAAAAATTTATACAGTCTATTTATTTCGTTGATTTATCTTTTGAAATATTTGACAAAGGTAATATTTTAAAAACTATATCAACATATGTAAATGATGTTTGTTCAAATGTTTGAAAATCAGTTCTTAGGCAATTATCTTCGCCTTATCTATAAACTGCAGACACGGTGTCTGATTTGTTTCGAATATGACTCTGAAGTTTTAAAAAAATCTTTATTGATTTTAATATATAATTTCAATGAAATCGATCTCGTAAAGCCAGGGATTAAAATCGTAGCCAAAACTGGAACCGTGAATAGAAATTAACCCTCTCAACTGTAGTACCGGAACCGAAATAAATTTTTAATAAAGTATCGAAAACCAAAACGTTTGTACCGGTACTGTTTCGGTACATTTTTCTTAAAAAAATTATGTTATATTCTGCTATATACTGATGTAAATACATATTTTAGATTTATATTAAAAAAATACTTAAAATTAAAGTTGGGTTTATCTTATTAAAATAAATTTTTTTTAAATATATTGGTTTTTTAACATTTGATAAAATGTTAGGTTGTATTTTTGTACCGATACTAATACCGGAACCAATATTTGTTTCGGTTTGATTCCCTGAGTAAGACGTTTTTGTTTTTTTACCATAACTTGCTTATTCACACGATAAAAAAGGATATCTTAAATTCGAGTACGCTCTCTATTTTTCAGCTCTGAATAGAACACAAATATTTGAAAAAGTTAAGCGATAATATGTCAGGTTATTAACTATAGAAACTCTTTAAGATTGCAATTAAATTTGAATTCGAAATGACATTAGTAATCTTATTAGTTTTCTCAAATTACTTGAAGTTTTTTATTTTACTTCATTTCATATAATTTTTTTTGTTTAATTTAAGAAACATTTTGAAGACTAAATATAAGTTATTTGAAATTATGACTATAAGGGAAATTCGAAACTCTCGGGAACCATTTTTTTTCTGATGTAAGACTCTAATTTTGTTAAAGCCTTCTTCAGTAACTGTAGCTTAAATTTGTAAAATTGGTTCAAGTAAATGATTTAAATCCATTTGAAAATTATATTTAATGCCTATTCAGCACTAGATTAAATTCCTAAACGATAAAAAATAGATTTAATTGTGTTGCAGCTGTCTCTCATTGCTTTTGAGCAAAAGGTTACAATCCTCTCAGACAAGCGTGTAAAAGTCATAAGTTGTTGTTGTTGTAGAGAAAACGTCCACTCCTCCTTTTGGCCGTCTCCGATTTGCCGTCAACAACGAGCTTATAATGCATACGCCCAAAAACCACAAAAGGACTTTGACGTGAATGCGTATGTGTGAGTGTTTATGTGAGTGTTTGTGTGCATGTGTCTGTGTGTGGGTGTGTGTGTATCTGTGAACTTATCATAGCTGTCATTTTTGCTGCTGTTGAGTGTTTTGCCAAAGGATACCGAGTGGAAGAGGAAGGGGAAGAGGAAGGGAGATGAAATGTGCAATGTCTGGTGTCGTTAGTTAGTTAGTTTCCCAGTGCAACCAAGTGCCAACCAAGTGGCAGCCCCAAACTGAATGTCAAAGCCAGTGCAGAAAGCCGCAATTAGGCAAGCTTAGAAGGCCAACAACACACATACATACGTAAAATAAACCCCCAAAAGTGAAAATTGTGTCCTATACTGGGAAAAAACGTACGATAGAAGTTGAAAAGCAAACACAATTTGAGGTGCACAATAATCATCGGTACTAGAGTATCTTAAAATACTCGGGCTCGTACTCGTACTCGTACTCGTTTGCGGTTTTTGGTCCAACGACACAACACAAACCGAAACGCAGTTGGCAAATTGTTGATGAAATTGCTCGACTTTATTCAACATCCACAGAGTGTGCGGTTTACCTAAGAGCCAAAAAGTAGTTAACGACGACTTCAAATCTGACGTATTTCAACGTGTTTTCTCTCCATTTTCTTGTGGCCCCTTCCGTTTTCTTTTATTTTCACTTCTCCCAATTCAATTCAAGCTGGACCAGACCATTCTGACCAACCCAGACCACCCGTGGCCGAAGGTAACAACCATCAACTGAACCATTCAACTGCAATTTGTTGTCCATGCATTTCAATTGTCTGGCTGTGGGGAATAGCCAAACAAATGCTTAGCTCTCCATGAATGTATAGGTATGTAGGTGTGTGTGTGTGTGTGAGTGGGTAAAAGTTTTCAGATATCGGGCACTGTAATGGGTAAACATGTAAATTACTCAATTACCATTAAAACTAAACAATTTTTGTAATAAATCAATACTAGTCTGGTTTAAATATCGTAATTGAATAGAACTGCAGTTGGCATATGTAACATAAATTCAATGTTTTCATTTCAATTGATTTTTTTTTGTAAATTTTAAAATTAGCAACTGAATTAATTTCAAATAGGCAAATTGCATATACATACATAGTACATATACATATATGTTTGTTTGTTAGTGAGACACATTTATCAACATTTTTTAACTATATAGTTAAAGTTGTGTGTATTTATAGAAATGATTCCACAAAAATGTATGCTACAGGTAAAGATTTTAAAATAGCAACTGATATTCTAGTAAGTGGAAACTTGAGCATTTTTGATGTTATTCTACTGCTTAAATAATTATGTAAGTAATTTCTATCAAATTTTGCTATTACACACAAATTTCCATATAATTCGGTTTCCCAGAATGCAATTATAGTTTTTCTGCTTACATCAAGAGCTCCTTTACAACTTAGAGATTTTTTTGTGAATTAATTCGTAAAACTTGCGCTTACACTAATGTTCCAGATAATAGAGAATAAGATAATAAAAATCATATTTATAAGTTACTATTATTTATTGTACATAATTGTAAGACAATTGAACGGAAAATTTTCAAGAAGATAGTTTGACTTTGCTGTTTTTAACCAACTAGTTAATTAAATAAAATAACAAATTTTCACCGTTTCCCTGGCATTAATCTGTGATTTATCACTGCGGACGGCAGTCCGCGCTAGTGACGAAAGCAGCACGAAGGGTGCGAAGGCGACTAGCATATATACACAGGAAGAATGGAAAATTTGCTATGACTGTCCGATCAGGTCGAGTTATATACCGATCGAAAGGTATTAACTTAACTTACAAATGTGCATACTAAGACTTTTGGAAACTCACCTGGTTCGTGAGATAAACAGGTGTAAGTGGGAGGGGCAAAATTTAAATGATTGGAGCTAATGGGGCCGTTGGAGCCTTTCTGAATTTTCGTTGAATTTTTAACTATTCTAATAAAAATTACGCGTCGAATGACACCTCGATCATCAAAATCCGACCGCTGGTTCAAAAGATAATTAATTTTGAAATTTTTAGTGGCCTTCCGAAAATGAGATGAAAAGTCAGTTTGTCTGTTTGTCTGTTTGTCTGTTTGTTTGTATCAAAGCGTTGATTTAGCTTAAAAGTTTGAATGAGGACTTGTTCCCGCTCAAAAATATGGAAACGTTTGTTCTACGACTTTTTCGAAAAATCGCTAGTTTAGCAGGAAATCGCTAAAAACCGCTAAAATTTAAACACTCATAGCATCCAAACGATAGAAGCTACAGATGCGATCTATATATCGTTGCAAAGGTATTTTGAAGGGCTCTTAGGCATACCTTCAAAGTTTTTCTTTTAAGTAAAAAGGTAAACGGCTACAGGTGAAACAAGGTATTTTTTTCCACATTTTGGCGATTTAAGAAAAATCTACACATGAGATCACTTTAAAATATGTTATTTGTTATAGACAATTTGATTCCGCGTTTTTTGACATATAACACGTATCTGTCAAAATTCGTTTGGACAAGATATTACCTATTAACTGAATATACCTTTTACCTTTACACTATTGCATGTACATATGCAGTATGTACACTGCTTGCAGCGTAATGCGGAAATAAACTGCTTGCAAGTGGTAAATTCTCTTTGCGGCAGATAAATCATTTTATAATCAAAAATATAAAATCGTTTGTTCTACTTTTTCGAAAAATCGCTAGTTTAGCGGGAAATCGCTAAAAACCGCTAAAATTTAAGCCCCCATAGCATCCAAATGATAGAAGCTACAGATGCGATCTATATGTCGTTGAAAAGGTATTTCGAAGAGCTCTTAGACATACCTTAAAAGTTTTTTTTTAATTATAAGGGTAAACAGTTACAGGTTAAATAGGGTAATTTTTCCCACATTTTGACAATTTAAGAAAAATTTACACAACAAATCACATCAAATATTGCAATTTTAAAATTTCTGATGTCTTATTCAAAAATTTCTGATATCCCATAACAAAAACCTCTTTACGAGGTAAAAGTCTAGTGACGAAAACATTTTCATGCCCCAAAATTTCTGATATCCAATTTTGTGACGAATAATATTAAGTTTTACACATAAATTATTTTAAACAAAATTTTTGCATTCGGCACTGCGCAAAACAGTGAGTTTTATTTAGTATTAGAATTGAAACATTATAGCGCAATGTGCCGGGTGCCAACATTTTGTTTAAAATAATTTATGTGTAAAACTTAATATTATTCGTCACAAAATTGGATATCAGAAATTTTGGGGCATGAAAATGTTTTCGTCACTAGACTTTTACCTCGTAAAGAGGTTTTTGTTATGGGATAATTAAATACGTAGAACAATAATAAAGCAAAAGTTCCTAAAATTCAATAGAGTTTTTATTTAATGAGGGACTTTGTGGTATTTATTTAATTTTGTGTGAACATTTTCTTTAGTAATTTGGACGCATTGTTAAGCTAATTACAAGTCACATTTGATAGGTTTTTTTTTTTTGTGGACAGCTGAGCAGGAGTTGACCCCTTAATGGTTCAATACTCGTAGATGTACATATGTCATGGTCAAAGTGATTTGTGAACTTTTTGCAAAAGTCCATTAAATAAAGCTCAACTAAAATTGAGGGAGTGGTCAGCAAAGTGTGCAGGTCAGGTCAGCATATGCACAGAAGAGAATACAAATAAAAATGAACACAAAAAATAGAAATAGGAATAGAAATAGAAAAAAAGTATATAGTATGTGAAATAAAGCGGAAGAAGATGAGACTTGCAATTGCTGGCTGTCTGTGAGTCAGTAAGTCAAGCGAGCGTCAATCCGTCAATCTGTCAATCGGTCAATTCAGTTTGTCTGACGTCTGGTCAGCGAGTCAATCAATCAATCAATCACAATGACCATCTGAATGGACTCAACTGAATAAATAAACATGCAAACGGAGCTGGAAACTAGACAAAGTCGCCCAGGACGAAGGACGTTTTGGCATTGTGTGCATCTAATAGGGCTCTGTGGAAGAGCTTTGTCCGCTGTGCCCACCTTTGGGGCCAAAGCAATTGAAATGTCTGATGTCTGGCGTCTGTTGTCTGTCATTCATACCAGGCCCCGAAAATAATGAAAGGCTTGACCCACAATTTGAATAGAGATTTTAGCCATTGCCAACGCCATTGACAACGCTACTGCCAACGCCATCGCCTCGTCTCGTCTCGGTGACAATGCCTGGCGACGATGACAACGGCGGCGGCATCGATGGCTTTACAATGTGTGTGGGACATGCACTTGGCAAATATGTATGTGGCTGTAGTAGCTGGCAAGCTGGCCACATTGTGATGTGGTAGCCTTTGTTGTGGGCGTGGCATGGCCAACTCGCGAACAGCCGCAGCTGACAATCGCATTGACGGCCCAATTAACTTCAACACAAAGCGGCAACTTTGCTCTTGATTGCCAATTTTCAAGCCTAATGAACTTGCCCGATTGCATCCAAGCTACTTGGCCAACCAACTTGACCGACTTGAGCAACAAATGCATTAAGACTTTACTCATTTATCGTTACTTGAACTTGACTTTACTCCCAGGTGCCTACGTAAACAAATAAATTTAAGCAATTATTGACAAAAAAAATACCATTTGTAACAACTGTTGGATGAGCCAATAGTTCATAGCTTTTCAACTTTTTCTTCTTTTCTATTTTATTTTATCCATTTAGCTTATACGTTTTTTATGGTAATTTAATTTCGATATGTCGACACTTTGAGTTTTATTATCAATTCTTAATAGTTTTTTTTTCAACTGCATTGATTAATGTAAGATTCGAAAAGCGACCGAATCTTAAGTGAATAAATTGAAATAATACACATTATTAAAATTATCTGCAGCTAACCAAACGATTTATCTCTCTATTTGTAGTAACTTTTGATTGTGAAAACACTAAAATGACTGGCTTAACCAACTTTGTGGTTTAAGTACTAAAATAGTTTCAAACTCGAGTTTAATTCTGAAGTGTGAAATTTCAAATCTAGTTTCGCAGCTAACTTTGTTGATTGCCGCTAGCGAATATTTGAACGTGAATGAGCTACACAACAGAAATCATGTATGGGAGTCAAAGTATCGAAGCAAACTTCTTAAAGTATCATTGCTGTGCAATTTGGGGTCATTAAATGACAGAATGCATGCATTATGGGCGAATGGTCCGTTTTTGCGGCGTAAACACCAAATGTAAAGCTAGAGAATTTAAGTTTTTATGAGCGTTAGTCAAACTATAGTGTTATTCATAATTTTTTTGTTTTTTAAATGGAACCCCCTTGTTCAGCAATCTCCTCATCCGACTCTGGGCTTTCTTTTTGAATAAAATCCAAATATAAAGCCAGGATAGATAAGGTAAGATAGGAAATTATTATGGAGTTCATCGAATATAAACAGAGAATTCATAGAGCACTGATATAAAACTGATAGAACCTGATGGATTTAGAAGTGCTAGAAGAATCTTTAGTTTAAATTGACTATCTCTATTTACTTTTTTGACTCTCTTTAGCAAGTGAATATTTTATGTTCATTCGATGATCAAAGTTATGATGTAATTCACATCGTTTGGCTTCAGCTTGAGTTTTACATTTCTTTTTTTTACCTCTGAAATAAATCCACCAGCCAAAGCACTTGTAGAATTTAAAAAAAAAGGGAATATGAAATACCAAATATATAAAAACTTTATAATTATTTAAGCGCTCTTCATATTTACACCTGCTGCGGTGGTCGCCACTCACTGCCTCACCCCCCACCACCCACCACTTAACCCACACGGTTCAGTTACAGCTGCCAGCTGCCAACTGCCAACAGACCTGTTAGCCATTGCGGCTGTAAACTTGCGTCAAAGGCAAAGTTTTTTTGGGGGGTGATTAGTCCACGGCAAGGGGGAGAAATTGCTCGAATGAGTTATAAAATGGGAGGAAAGAAGTCAGGGGGATAGAGAGGGTCGGGGGGAGGTGAAAGTAAGTGTCCATGGTGGACGACGATAACTGAGAGAGCGTCGTAAATACAAAACTCTTGCGGTATTTGAGTAATGGCGAAATTTCATTTCAACTTTTGCATAATTTTATGCTCATTATGGACGCTGCGTGTGTCCCACACACACACACACACACACACACACACACTTTGCTGTGCCAACAGGGAGTGAAAGCTGGAGAGAGTCGGATAGGAAGAAACCAGCAGAACTCTAGCGAAGCGTCAAATCCCAAGACGTTGGCAATGTCGATGTCGATGTCGATGGCGTCGCAAAAGCTTTAATTACTTTGATGCATGATTTTCCTGCCATTTACAATTTGTAACAAGGATAATGAACGGGCCAAGATGTATGCCATACATCTGGCTTTATTTAACCTGCCATTACACACAGAGACACAAACAGAGTTGAGCTGTTTATTTGATGCGTGGTTTGCTTTTTGCTTGCAGCAAGGACACGCACACAGGACGAGCGAATTCCCAACTGGCTGGCAATTGAGCAATCGTGAAAATGGGTAAGTGAGCGAACAACCAACAGCAACAACAACAACAACTGACAACAACCGACAACAGAACATAACGTTGACAACGTTGACAACGACGACATTAATGAACGTCCATGAAGGACAAGAATTCACTTCAAATCGCAATTTCAACAGCATATCTCTCTGTCACTCTCTCTCTCTCTTTCTCTCTCTCTCTCTCTCGCTCTCTCTCTTTATCTCATTGTGTCTTTGAAACAGATGCGCTACGCTTGCGTGGTTCGCCATTTATACGCTTTGGAGCAGGCGGTGGCCCTGGACAAGCACAGTCGCAGTCGCAGTCACAGTCGCAGTCACAGCTTGGACACGTGCTTGTCTCACATCACAGCATACAGCAGGAACCGCTCATCGTGGTCGAGGAATCGAATCTACCGGAGGAACTTGAGCCTGAGAGCTCGGAGACCATGTCGAATCGCGCCAGTCTCGACATTGACTCGCCAGTGAATCCATATCTGCTCTCGCCATGGCGCGATCCGCGCGAGGCACGCAAGCACTCGCTGCCCTCACAGCAGGTCACCGAGGGCATCACGGCCAGCCAGGTGCGTCGACTCTCCGAGCGCGGCGGCGAAGGCTCCGGGCCATCCCCGAAGGAGGCCGCCTTCCTGGCCACACTCTCACAGGCGCCGGCTCCATCTGGTCGCCGGCACTCGGTCGTCACCATCTCGAAGGTGCCCACCACGCTCTTTGGACGTTCACGGCGAGAATCTGTTGCCGCTTATCCCTCAACCAACGGGTGAGTATTTGAGAAGAAGCAAACTTGGAGTTTGAGATAAAAATAAACAAGAAATTTAGGGCATCTTTGGCACGCTATAGTTTAAATACCCTTACAGTTTCTGGTAGTCAATTATCGACTTATTGCTCCAATGACAGGTATATAAAATAGTAATCAGGTATTAGTTAAACTTGATCACCATGTACGAAAAACACTATCTTCAATCTAGCAACAAAGATTTTCGATAGACTGAAATAATTTGATTATGTAATAAACATAATTTAATTTTATGGCTGGAGCTTAGGGTCGCAGCATACAACATATATTATATATTACATATTGGATCCGTCGAAAACTTCATATCGATCGAATTATAAATTCGGTAGTTAATGAAGAAACAATGCACTAT